>PNEQ01004775.1:17631-38938 GCA_003012365.1 Medauroidea extradentata
AAAAAAAAAAAAAAAAAAAAAAAACACTTCAATATTCGCGCAAACTTACAGAGCCTTGAGCATAGGCAATCCTGCGAACATTCATGTGATGTGTGTAGCGTAATATACAATGGTGGACATTCACAGTAAACAACAAGTACAATACTGTTAAAATTGCAGATCAGTTTGTTTCTAACCTTCTGCGTTCATATCGTAGCATGTGTGAACGAAAATGGTAGGTCCCAGGCAGCTGAGACATGTGTAAATGGTATTGTGTTCGTCATGCTGATAATAAAACAATCACGAATAACTTCGCTTGAAAGAGAAAAATAATAGTACAGTTTCAGTATCAATGATGGCAGCTACAACTGTCACAGCGGTCTAATGGTCACGACGCTTGTCTCCCTACAATGTGACATGGTTTTTATTACCGCCGGGGGTCACAACATTTTTACATGTGGGATCGTGCTGGTACGATGACGTTGATCGGTGGCTTTTATCGCTGATCTCCGATTTTCCTTATCCTCCATTCCCAGTGCAACTCCATGTTCACATCATGTCACCCCTCTTTGCTCTCATAATCTTAAAAGTTACGAGTCGTATAAATCTCTCCATTCATTCTGTCAGTATTCCTACAAGAAATCCATTATGCTAGTTGCTGATTCTAAAGTCATAAAAACGGTTTTACAATTATTGTTTTTTGTGACTGTTAATGGTTTTATTTGTTTAATTTCATTACTTGTGAACATTACAGGGGTATGCATTGCAATCATGTAATACTTTGTTTTAAATACATTTCCCCCACGATGGCAACCGCAAAACTACTTCTGCACGTGTACTGCAAGTATACTACACGGCTCGACAACTGTCTGTTACGTGTGCACGCTACTTCGTTAATTAGTTTGGCGAAAACTGTTTATTTTTACAAGACTAAGCTCTTTAAACTGTTTTCGTGTTTAGAATTACACCCATGTAAAAAATTAAAAGAATATCATGACCTACGACATTTTCAAAGCGTAACATGCACAGTGCGCGGATCCTAAATCAAACATGGCATGCTTTAGAGAAACAACATTGATACCAACGTTGTACTATTGTCTTCCTTTTTCAATGTTTCTCTAAAGCACATCAGCTCCCAAAAGTCAGGATTTTAAAAGTAATTGATTTGCTTAAAGATTTACGATCATTTAGTATAATGTTATAGCAATGTATACCACTGTACTGTTCGCAAGTAATGAAATTAAACAAATAAAGACATTAGCAGCCACAAAAAAAACCGAAAGCGTTTTTATGACTTTAGAATCAGCAACAAGCATTAAGGATATCTTGTAGGAATACTGATGGCTCGTCACATTTAAGATTATGAGAGCCAAAGAGGGGTTACGTGGTGTGAACGTGGAGTTGCACTGGGAGTGGAAGATAAGGAAAATCGGAGATCCACGATAAAAGCCACCGGTCAACGTCACTGTACCACCACGATTCCACATGTGAAAATTGTTGTGACCCCCGGCGGTAATCAAAACCGTATCGCGTTGTAGGGAGACAAGCATTGCGACCATTAGACCGCTGTGGCGGTTGTGCTGTCATACTTTGGAGAAACAACATTGATACTGACACTGTATTATTATTTTAATTTTTTTTAAGTATTACCTCAAGATGTTATTCGTGTCTGGTTTATTGTCAGCATGACGAACACAACACATTTACACATGTTTGAAGTGCCGCGACCTACTATATTCGTTCACAACTTCTACGATATGTACGCAGAATGCTAGAAACAATATTTTTACAAGTTTATTTAAATGCGTGCAATTCTCTGAGCTCTTTGGGATAGAGGTCTTATAACTAGAAATAAAACAGTTTAATTAAGATATTCATTTCCTGGCTCACAAAGCCTACAAAAATACACAAAACAGCACTCAACTATAACTCTCACAACATCCTCAATTATGTACACGATTACTACTGTGCCTCAGAAACGTTAATTGAAGCTGACAGTTAAAGCACAACAATGATTAACATTATTTAATAAAAAAAACTACATTTCTCAATTAAATTCAGTCATACAGTCATTATGTACAGTCTTTCAATTAGGGACAATGTACAACCTTAACATTCCGAAGCGGTGAAGGCTCACCATGTGCTGTGCAGCACCCCGAGTGCACCGCTGTCTTCACTCTTGCAGTATTCGGTTCGACTCCCGTCGCGCATCTCTTTGTTGTCCGTCGACCCGCAGCAGCAGTCCTCTTGTGTCGCCCAATACTGCTCCGAAGGTATGTGGCTGCAGCCTCACAGTAGACTCCGACGTCACCGAGATGTCTTCACCAGTCTCTCTCCACAATCGTAGCACCTTCCTCTAGCACGACCATTAGCGAACTCCCTAAATATACCGATTCTGGGGTTATATACTCTGGCCAAACTCCGGGGGTTCCTCTAATCACATGGGCCGGCCTCGTAGAGCCAAGGCGCAGTTCAAACAGGTCTCTATGAAGTACTTCGTCGGGATTCCCACTATGAGACAGCTCGACTTGTGATTCATGGGCTAGCCAAAAGGCATTTCGGTACAGTCTCCAGTCCTCAGAATCACAGCTTACAACACTGCCCCTTCCTTAAGTCTGTTCGTCCCGAACAGACACAACAGCCTCAGGTCAATCATAGAGGGCCAATCTGTCGATGTGTACTACTTTAGGTCCTCTTACCCAAGAGCCTCGACGAACAATCCGAAACACCACACCATTGATCATCTTCTTTAATATTTAATAATGGCATTCCCAATTCTTCTGCAGCTTGAGACAATACCCCCTTCTTTCTCTGAGGGTTGGTCAACAACACCAGTTGTCCTTCTGGGAATGTTTCATCTGGTGCATTCCTATTGTAGCGAGTCTTCATCCTGTTGGTGTTGATCCAAAGGTATCGCCGGGCATAGTTGTGAGTGTGAACCAACTTGCGATGTAATTCTCTGGCATATACTGCGGATGCAAACTGGTCTTCCTCCGCCGGTCGTCCGAACATCAGGTCGCTCGGGAGACGGAGCTCTCTTCCAAACAGCATCCTTGAAGGTGTCACTTTAGTTACTTAATGAACGGCAGAGTGGTGCACTAACAGAAATAGTGGTTCTTTAGAGTACCAATCCTTTTGATTGTCGGAAACAAAGATGGTGCGATTTAGGCGTTCGATCATTCCATCAGACTGTGGATGTAGCGGAGTGGTTCGGGACTTCTTTATACCCATTATCTTTATCACTACTTGGAAAAGGGCTGCTTAGAAATTACGCTCTTGGACCGAGTGAAGCTTCAATGGCAACCCAAACCTTGAGAATACGTGTTCGACCAGTGCATCAGCCACTGTGCTGGCTTCTTGATTTGGTATGGGAAGAACCTCTGGCCATTTGGTGAAGCAGTCTTGTACCACCAACAAGTACCGATTGTTTCTCTCGGTTACTAGCAAGGGACCCAATATGTCGATCGCCATTCTCTCGAATGGGGCACCGACATTGTACTTCTGGAGACGATCTCGGCCTCTGACCCTCAGACCTTTCTTTGCGGTATAGTAGTCACATATTTAGCACCATCTGTTGACTCATTCACGATAATGAAGCCAGCAAAACCTCTCTCGAACCTTGTTGAGTGTCTTATTAATGCCGGAATGACCGCCTGACGCTGAATTATGGAGCTCCTTCAGTACCTCTGGGACCTTGTTCTTTGGGAGGACCAGCTGTAGGTGTTCATGTCTGCCATCCGCACTCTCGCAGATCCAGTAGAGACACTATTCTTCAGAACAAGTGAATTCCACTGTGCCCGATATGCCTTAGTTGTAGCACTCTTTTCAGATAGCTCTTGCCATTGTGGTTGGTGGTCCTGCTCTTTCCAATCCAGGATTGGGCACAAGTCCATGTCATTTCGTTGTTCATCCCTTATCTTGTCGTCAGTCCAGGAATACTTCCCATCGGCCATTGATGCCTAAAGCCTCGTTGTTCCGACATAGCGCACTTCTCCACTTTTCTCCTCTTGCCGTTCACAATTGCGACAATTGGGGTCACAAGGCCTGCGGAATAATGCATTTGCATTATTATGGGAACGGCCAGCACAGTGTTGTATATCAAAGTTGTATTCTTGAAGCTATTTGCCGCTCGGTATTCTTGAAGTTCAGTAGCCAGTGTAGAGCAGCATGATCTGTTCGCAAAGTAAAGTGTCTGCCATATAAGTAATCGTGGAAATGTGATATGGACTTCGCCATTGCCAATAGCTCCCTGCGAGTGACACAATAACTTCTCTCGGGTTTCTGCAGCACTTTGCTGAAATATTCTACCGGCTTCTCTACTCTGTGTGTTTAATAGCACAACACCGATGCCTACGTCACTCGCATCTATGTCCAATATAAACTCGCCTTTACTATCGGGGAAGCCCAAAACTGGAGGGGACATTTACACTTCTTTTAATTTTCTGAAAGAGGCTTCACATTCAGGGATCCACAGAAATTTTCTTTACGCTTCAGTTAGCTCATGCAGGGTCTTCACAATTGTTACAAATCCATGTTCAAACCGCCGATAATAAGCGGAGTGACCAAGAAAGCTTCTCACCTGTGTCCTGTCTGTTGGTTGCGGCCAGTCTTTTATTGCTCTTGTTTTTTCTGGGTCAGTCTGGATTCCGTCAGCTGATTCCAAATGACCTAGGAAACTAACTTTCTTTTGGAACAGGTGGCACTTCTAGGAACAAGTTTCAGATTTTCAGCAGCCACTTTCTGGAATACGGAATATAATCTGGTAAGGTGTTCTTCAAATGTTTTACCTGTGACCACGATGTTATCCATTAAACTTGGCAAATATCTAAAGGTAGGACCTTTTCCATAAGTCGTTCGAAAAGGTAGCAGGGGCATTGCATAGCCCAAACGGCATGACTTTGAACTGCCAAGTTCCTTTTCCTTGCACAGAAAAGGCTGTCCTTTCCCTGTCCTCTTGCGTCACTCTTTCTTAGATCACTCATTTGCTTTTCTACCTTATTGCTTATGCTGTCTACCTTTATGTTCACATTGTTTATTTTCTGGTAAACAAACTCTTTAACGTCGTTTATTTTTCTGTCTACCACTTCGTTCACTTTGTCTACATTTTCACTTACACTGTCTACAAGGTTACTAACATTCTCTACTTGCTTATTAACATTGCCTATCTTCCTATCTACATTTTTATTTACACTATAAATTTTCTTATCTAGATTTTCATTTACACAGTCTACTTTCTTATCTACATTTTCATTTACACTGTGATTGACTTAATTAATTTGGCCGCTTATTCATTCAATGAGGGCCTTTAGTACTTCTATTTCCGCTGACATGTTTCTTGTAATCATGCACATTTACAATAGAAATTTAAAAATTAAATTAATAAAGTGGCTCAACAATTAAGTAGTAATTGTGTGCAATGCTTTAATTTACAGAATCTGTCATGCAATTATTTTATGCCTCTATCCCACTTGTGACACCAGTGTTGCAAGTTTAGCAAAAAATTTTATGTGGGCAATTATCTGAGCTCTTTGGGATATAGGTCTACTAACAAGAAAGTAAACAGTTTAACTAAATTATTGATTTACTGACTAGCAAAACTTACAAAAATACGCAAAACAGCTCTCAACTATAACCCTCACAACACCCTTAATTATGCACACGGTTACTACTGTGCCTCAGAAACTATAATTGACATTGATAATTAAAGCACAACAATGATTACCATTAATTAATTAAAAACTACAACTCGCAATTAAATTCAGTCATTTATACAGTCTTTCAATTAGGGACATTCCGAAGTGGTGATGGCTCACCATGTGCTGTGCAGCACCCCGAGTGCACCGCTGTCTTCATTCTTGCAGTATTCGGTTCGACTCCCGTCGCGCACCTCCTTGTTGTCCGTCGACCCGCAGTAGCAGTCCTCTTGTATCGCCCAATACTGCTCCGAAGGTATGTGGCTGCAGCCTCACAGTAGACTCTGATGTCACCGAGATGTCTTCACCAGTCTCTCTCCACAAGCGTAGCACCCTCCTCTAGCATGACCAATAGCGAACTCCCCAAATATGCCGATTCTGGGGTTATATACTCTGGCCAAACTCCGGGGTTCCCCGAAATACATGGGTCTAAAAATAGACATGACATCATGTTTCGGATGTGATTTGAGCTTCGTAGGCCGGCCTCATATAGCCAAGGCGCAGTTCAAACAGGTCTCTATGACGTACTTCATCGGGATTCCCACTATGATGCAGCCCGGCTTGTTAATCATGGGCTAGCCAATGGGCGTTTCGACATGGCCTTCAGTCCACAGAATCACAGCTTGCAACAATACTGTACTTGTTTCCTGTGATGTCCACCGTCGTCTATTACGCTACACACATCACATGGATGTTCGCATGATAGACTATTCTCTAGGCTCTGTATGTCTGCGCGAATATTCAAGTGAACGGTATGTCCTAGACAGTTGCAACAAGAGGACCGTTTTTGTTACACAGGCCTCATTTCTCAATAAACCATCTTTAAATGTTTGGAAATCCTGACTGTAAGAAAGTATTAAACAATTAGAAGGTAGCCACTCCTATTATTGTCATACGGGTATTGTCGTATTTGCTGTTGGTTTGAAGGTCCCAGCAGCATTAAGCTATTATGAAAAACATGTTTTTTTTTATGTAATTTAGATTCCTAATTTTGGTGGAATACTATTATAAATACTGATATTCTGAGATTCAGTATTTAGTTTAGTGGAAAAATTCCAAATATAATATCTGCTTATATATATATATATATATATATATATATATATATATATATATATATATATATATATAAACGAAAGCTGACTGATTGACTGACTGACTGACTGACATAACAAACTGCAGCCCAAACCACTGGACCTAGAATCGTGAAAATTTTTGTGGGGGTTCCCTTCAGGTAGTAGGCGAGCACTAAGAAGGGATTTTTCGAAATTCGACCCCTCTAAGGGGGTGAAAAGGGGTGAAATGTGTTTACGAAGAAACGTCGATAGAGCTCGAACCCGATGGCCAATCATCGTGATTTTTACTTTAATAGGACACTCGTAAAAATGCATATTAGCCAATTTAAGGATTTCTCGAAGTTCAACATTTAAGGGGCTGAAAAGACCTTAAATGTGTTTCCAATCAACTATCGATATCTATCGAACTCTTCTGGATAGAGAGTTGATATTCAATTCAAAATATTGCCTATGTAAATACCCAAAAATTAGTTTTAGGTTTTTTTGAAATTCGACCCCCAGGCAGTAAAAAGGGGCAAAATGTGTTTTTAATGAATCGTCTATATCTTTGAAACACAATTGGCTATCGTCGTGATTTTATGTTTAATTGGTTACTTTTACAAATGTCTATGACAGGACTCAAAATCGTTTCGAAATTCTTTATTTAAAGGGGTGAAAATTTGTGAAATATGTTTTCGATTATCCTTCCATATCTATCGAATGAATCGAGATATCGAAATGCTCTTTGCTTTAAATTGGTGCTTTAGTAAATATCCAAAATATCATTTCAAATATATTTTCTGAATTTGGCCCTAAACTGGTTAAAAAGGGGGTAATATGAGTTTTCGACTCACATTCGATATATATCGATCCCATAGCTTTATATAGCGACGTGATTTTTGTTTAGGATTGATGCTTACTCAAATACCTAAAAATTAATTTCAGGAATTTTCGAAATTCGCTACCTAAGGACGTGAAAAGGGGTGAAAAGTGGTGAAAAGCGTTTTCAATTAATCGTCTATATATCTTGAACCAAGCGGGCTAATGTTGTGTTTTTTACGTCCACGAGATATCAATAAAGTATTCTAAAACGTGATTCAAGGGTTTTCCGAAATTTACTCTCGTAAGTGGTGAAAAGACCTTGAACGTGTTTTAGATAAATCCTCGATATCTATCGAACACGTAGAGATATACACTTAATTTTTGCTTCAGGATGATGGTTACAGAAATTATCGCAAAACAGTTTTCAGATTTTTCGAAATTCGATTTCTCAATGCCATGCAGGGATTTTTTTTTTTTTTTTTTTTGTGAATGACCGATTTTGATTCGACTGAACGGTCTAGCGATGTGATTTACACTTCAGTTTGATACTTATACAAATGTCCAAGATGTAAACTTAAAATATTTCGAAATTCGATACCCAAAATGGTGAAAAAGCACAAAATTTGTTTTCCATCAACCCACGATATCTATCTAACCAGTAGCGATATTGAGGCGTTGTTCGCGTCAGAAAGATGCTTACTTAAATATTAAAAAACATATGTATGTATTTTTTTTCTTTATAAGAAACATGATTACTAAGAATAAAACTAAGTTTGTCAATATACAAGGCAGACGATCCGAAAAGCAGGAACGAGCAGCGAGAAACAACCTATACAGGAGTTTCACTACAGTAACCTATTGATACGTGGTGTTGTACAACCTCTATGAGCCCAGGACACAGATATATATAATTATATATATATATATAAATATACATATATATATATTAAAAACATTTTATTTTCATGAATTATTTCGACGTTACGTGACGCAGTTGTTTGTTACTCAGGTCTAAATTCCGGGAGGTTCTGGGCTCGAATTCCTTTAAAAGCTGCGTGCGAACGTTCAATTCTGACACACAAAAACTACAAGGCAGATCGAATTAGTGCAATTTACATGTAGTCTTTAAAATGGGTAAAATTGCAGTTCGCTTTCCACTTAGGTTCCTCTACAATATCAGCTGACATATTGTCGGTATACTGCCAAAAGTGATTAAGTCATAAACGCTATTTCGTAAAAAAACAGTATTAAATTGTAGATATTATCAAAAATTTGGTATGTTACTACACTGTGACACAACAGTACGAAACGACGAATAGACTTTAACTTGGGCAATTGTTCCTGAACAACATATACATATTCCTAGCATTTTTGTAATATTATCTCATTTTGCCTTTGTCACTTTTGGCAGTAAACCGACTATATATCATCTCCCTAATCTCAGGTTTGAGGCACCAAATACGTTTCCGCGAATCCTTTACCCACTGAAACCTTGTAATGTCAATTAAGTTAAAGTGAATATTTTGAAAATATATAATTGAGGGCACCGTTACCAATGGTTGTGCACAGGGTAAACAGATGTTTCTCTTTCGATTAACCTCTTACCTTAGGTGTCTGTTACTACCCTACAACGTCAAACAGGCAGGGATATAAATAAGGCCCAGGCGAAGTCGCTGTTAGTGGCAGGGACAAACTTAAGACTGCTTTTCGCGTGGACAGCTATAGCTACTCATCCTGCTGCAGAATTAGTTCAACTAGCCGCTTGGACATTCTAACACTTGATGACTGAAGTACCAATCTTGTGTACAACGAGGTTTTTAAATAAAAGTAAATATTATCAGTTACGAATAATAGTCGCGAGCAAAGCCGCGGGGGACTGCTAGTATATATATATATATATATATATATATATATATATATATATATATATATATATATATATATATATATATATATATATATACACATACATATACACATATTCATGTCTGCGTCAAGTTGACTTCTATGCGTCAGTAACCATTTGAAACAAAATTATCCATTGCCAAACTAGTTAAATAATGTAAGATAGTTACTTATACACGTTAAGCTAGCACAATGCCTTATGATGCAATGTCATGTACAACTTTCAGTGTTACAATATCACAAATTTGACTCAATAACTTAGGTGCACAGTAATGGAAAAACGTTTCGTCTAGTTTTCTCTTTCCTAGTATTTATTTGCTAGGGCATTAGAACACGTTTAACTCAACCAAATATTTTTGGTATTGATATTGCTGGGCATGAAAGCACGTGAAATGTGTAGTGTAGTGAAGTACAGTATGACAAGATTCACTGTGGTGCAATGTAGTGTAATTCAGGGCACAGTTTTGTTCTGCAGCGTAGTGTGATGCAATAGAGAATAAACACAGTGTTGTAGTCTTGTTCGATAAACAACAGTGTCGTGTAGTGTAACACAGTACGGTGTGGTGTACAGTAGTGCAGTGCAACGTAGCTTAGTTCAGTGTAGTGTAGAGTGGTGGAAGTTGGTGCAGGTATTTCAGTAGAGTGTAGTACAGTGTAGTGTATAGTAGTGCAGTGTAGTAAAATGCAGTGAAGTGCAGTATAACGTAGTGCAATGTAGTTTAGTTATGTGTAGTGTGGTCTAAGGAAGCGCAGTGTCCCGTAGTTAGCGGATAGTAGTGTAAAACAATTCATTTAATTGAGCGCAGTGTAGAGTGGTGTATGACGGTACAGTGCTGAGTAGTGCCGTGTAGTGAAGTACAGTGTAGCAAAGTGCAGTATAGTGTAGTGTGGTGTATAGTAGGCCAGCGCAGTTATGTTTAGTTCAGCAAATTGTAGAGAGGTGTAAGGCGGTACAGTGCCATGCAGTGCAGTATAGTGATGCAATTCAGTTTTGTTCAGTGCAGTGTATAGTGGTGTAAGGCAGTGCAGTTATTGCAGTGGAGTGTTTAGTATTGTAGTATAGTGTAGTTTTGATCAGTGTAGTTTAGAGTGTTGTAAGGCAGTTCAGTGCAGTTTAGTGTAGTGCAGTGTGCAATAGTGTAGTGCAGTTCAGTTCAGAATAGTGTAGAGTGGTGTAAGAAGGTACAGTGAAGTGCAGTTGTAGACTAGGCTACTCACAGCGGCATGTCGACTATGGTAGTGACTCCCCCGGCAGCAGCGGCAGTTGTGGCAGTGTGGTATCCCTCCCAGGAGGTACGGCCAGGCTCGTTGACATGCACGTGACTGTCTACTACTCCCGCCATTAGAACCAGCTTTCCTGCATCCACCTGCATCACAGACACATTTATGTACTCCCCACCATTCCTTTACACGGGCTTGCCGCCACTTAACATGTCTGCTTTACACGTCCAAGAAATGTCACCTTTTTAGCGTGGGTAAAGCAACATGTCTACTTGAGCAGTTGAAATGGTGATTCCAATTAAGTTTGTATGCGTAAAAAACAGTGACAATAAATAATACGATTCAATTGAAGATAAACTCATGGTGAACACTATTCGATGGCAGGGTCGGCAGTAAGCAGACAAAACACACAAAATTACTTTCAATGTGTAAACACTAGACGTAAACAAAACCCCAAAGAAGTGAAATTCTGTGCTCGGCGTTCAAAATATAGACTAATAAAGCACGAAACAAATGTTTTAGAATTTTGTAAAGAAAAGCTTGGCTCTAAGCTAAAAATCACATTTTTATTTTATCATATGATTGATACAAATTGCACTATATTTGTGAAAAAAAAAACGAGTTTAGTACTGTGTGTTATTAATTACTTTGCAGTTTGTCTCTGAACATTTATTAATCTAGTTTGTATAATATGCTGCTGCTTTACCGCTAAGGAAAACATTTCCAATTTTGAAATATAATTCGGCATACATTAAATCACCGTTAATAAATTATAAATTGTTTATAAACGATAGCTAAAACTTGGCTTACCCAACACGATTTTTAAGTCTGAAGTTCTGGTCACATTGTCGAAAAAACCTAACTAATACAAGTAAATTACTATTGTAAAAGTCAATTGTATCTCGCCTATCCACTCTGCTCTAACTACACCCAGAGCGCAAGCGCACACGACAGTAAAATGTCTTGAAAAGATTGCGGCAACCATAAAAAACTCACTGCCTTAAAGTTGAGATTTGTTGAAGTAGGAAGCATGAAATGCAGTGTGTTCAAAAGAAGTGAGAAGAATAAATTGCATTGTGTGCAACTATTTAGCAAAGGAAATCTTTTTTGGTGATTTCTATATCACACAACACATATCAAAGTTTTCATGAATATATGACCATGGATTTAGTACTAGCGTTTAAATATATTCAAGTAATCAAAACAAGTGGTTTCTCAAAGTAAGGAAAGTAATGATGAAATTAGTTTCAATATTTGTCTCTCGGTATTAAAAAAAAAAAAGTTGCAGTAGTGTAACTGGCTTATTGAAGGCGTATTACTGCCGACATTAAATTTAAATACACACGTGATCTCACACGAGCTGTTAAATATGCCTATTACGCAAATAACTTTTATATGTATCGTGTGTGATAAGAAGAGAAGCAATGTTTACTAATTAAAACACACTGCAACGTGCTGCCTGGTCTTAAAAAAACCAATTATACGGCAAACTGTATTTCGGAAATAGACGTCGTTCGGCTGCAGTGGACTGCCGTGAGGTGTTAATTTTCTAATTCCCTAATTCCGCCCATGCATGATAGTTTTAAATAATGCCTGAAACATGGCTTTAGAAAACAGGAATCAACAAGATTGGTCGCAACTAGACTTATTTATGAAAAATAATAAAATATTTAATATTGATATAATTTCATAAATAACAACTGTATTTGTAAGGACTGAGGAGTTTTTATAAATTAGAACTGAACTTGTAAAGACTGAGGAGTTTCGTAAATAAGAACTGTAATTGGGGGACTGAGGAGTTTCGTAAATAATAACTGTACTTGTATAAACTGAGGAGTTTCGAAAATAAGAACTGACTTGCAAGGACTGAGAAGTTTCGTAAATAAGAAATGTACTTGCAAAGACTGAGGAATTTCGTAAATAACAACGGTACTTGCAAGGACTGAGGAGTTTCGTAAATAAAAACTGTACTTGTAACGTCTGAGGAGTTTCGTAAAATAAGAACCGTACTTTTAAGGACCGAGGAGTATCATAAATAATAACAGTACTTGTAAGGACTGAGGAGTTTCATAAATAAGAACTGTACTTGTAAGAAATGAGGAGTATCGTAAATAAGAACTGTACTTGCAAGGACTGAGGAGTATCGTAAATGAGAAACTGTACTTGCAAGGACTGAGGAGTATCGTAAATAAGAACTGTATTTTAAGGACTGAGGAGTATCGTAAATAAGAACTCTACTTTTAAGGACTGAGGTGTATCGTAAATAAGAACTGTACCTTTAAAGAATGAGGAGTATCGAAAATAAGAACTGTGCTTGTAAGGACTGAGGAGAATCGTAAATAAGAACTGTACTTTTAAGGATTGAGGAGTATCGTAAATAAGAACTGTACTTTTAAGGACTGAGGAGTATCGTAAATAAGAACTGTACTTGTAGGAACTGAGGAGTATCATAAATAAGAACTGTACTTGTAAGGACTGAGGAGTTGCGTAAATAAGAACTGTACTTGAGAGGACTGAGGAGTATCGTAAATAAGAACTGTACTTGTAGGGAATGAGGAGTATCGTAAATAAGAATTGTGTTTGCAAGGACTGAGAGATATCGTAAATAAGAACTGTACATTTAACGACTGAGGAGTATCATAGATAAGAACTGTACTTTTAAGGACTGAGGAGTATCGTAAATAAGAACTGTATTTGCAAGGACTGAGGAGTATCGTAAATAAGAACTGTACTTGTAGGGACCGAGGAGAATCGTAAATAAGAACTGTACTTCCAAGAACTGAGGAATATCGTAAATAAGAACTGTACATTTAAGGACTGAGGAGTATCGTAAATAAGAACTGTACTTGCAAGGACTGAAGAGTATCGTAAATAAGAACTGTACTTTTAAGGACTGAGGAGTATCGTAAATAATAACTGTACTTGTAGGGACTGAGGAGTATCATAAATAAGAACTGTACTTGCAAGGACTGAGGAGTATCGTAAATAAGAACTGTAATTTTAAGGACTGAAGAGTATCGTAAATAAGAACTGTACTTGCAAGGACAAAGAAGTATCTAAAATTAGAACTGTACTTTTAAGGACTGAGGAGTATCGTAAATAAGAACTGTACTTTTAAGGACTGATGAGTATTATAAATAATAACTGTACTTGTAAGGACAGAGAAGTTTCGTTAATAAGAACTGTACTTTTAAGGACTGAGGATTATGGTAAATAAGAACTGTAATATTAAGGACTGAGGAGTATCGTAAATAAAACTGTACATGTAAGGATTGAAGAGTATCATAAATAAGGACTGTACTTGTAAGAACTGAGGAGTTTCGTAAAAAAGAACTGTACTTGTAAGGACTGAGGATAATCGTAAATAAGAACTGTACTTTTAAGGATTGAGGAGTATCGTAAATAAGAACTGTACATTGAAGGAATTAGGAGTATCGTAAATAAGAACTGTTCTTGTAGGGACTGAGGGGTATCGTAAATAAATACTATACTTGCAAGGACTGAGGAGTATGGTAAATAAGAACTGTAATTTTAAGGACTGAAGAGTATCGTAAAAAAGAACTGTACTTGCAAGGACATAGGATCATCGTAAATAAGAACTGTACTTTTAAGGACTGAGGAGTATCGTAAATAAGAACCATACTTGTAGGGACTGAGGAGTATCTTAAATAAGAACTGCACTTGCAAGGACTGAGGAGTATCGTAAATAAGAACTGTACATTTAATGACTGAGGAGTATCGAATATAAGAACTGTACTTGTAAGGACTAAGGAGTATCGTAAATAAGAACTGTACTTTTAAGGATTAAGGAGTATCGTAAATAAGAACTGTACTTTTAAGGACCGAGGAGAATGATTAATTATAACAGTACTTGTAAGGACTGAGGTGTTTCATAAATAACAACTGTACTTCTAAGGACTGAGGAGTATCGTAAATAAGAACTGTACTTGTAGGGATTGAGGAGTATCGTAAATAAGAATTGTGTTTGCAAGGATTGAGAGATATCGTAAATAAGAACTGTACATTTAACGACTGAGGAGTAAAGTAGATAAGAACTGTACTTTTAAGGACTGAGGAGTATCGTAAATAAGAACTGTACTTGCAAGGACTGAGGAGTATCGTAAATAAGAACTGTACTTCCAAGGACTGAGGAGTATCGTAAATAAGAACTGTACTGTAAAGGACTGAGGAGTATCGTAAATAAGAACTGTACTTTTAAGGATAGAGGAGTATCGTAAATAAGAACTGTACTTTGAAGGACTTAGGAGTATCGTAAATAAGAACTGTTCTTGTAGGGACTGAGGGGTATCGTAAATAAATACTGTACTTGCAAGGACTGAGGAGTATGGTAAATAAAAACTGAATTTTTAAGGATTGAGGAGTATCGTAAATAAGAACTGTACTTTGAAGGACTTAGGAGTATCGTAAATAAGAACTGTTCTTGTAGGGACTGAGGGGTATCGTAAATAAATACTGTACTTGCAAGGACTGAGGAGTATGGTAAATAAAAACTGAATTTTTAAGGACTGAGGAGTATCGTAAATAAGAACTGTACTTTGAAGGACTTAGGAGTATCGTAAAAAAGAACTGTTTTTGTAGGGACTGAGGGTTATCGTAAATAAATACTGTACTTGCAAGGACTGAGGAGTATGGTAAATAAGAACTGTACTTTTAAGGACTGAGGAGTATCGTAAATAAGAACTGTACATTCAAAAACTTAGGAGTATCGTAAATAAGAACTGTACTTGTAAAGACTGAGGAGTTTCGTAAATAAGAACTGTAATTGGGGGACTGAGGAGTTTCGTAAATAATAACTGTACTTGCAAGGACTGAGGAGATTCGTAAATAAGAACTGTACTTGTAAAGACTGAGTAGTTTCGAAAATAGGAACTGACTTGCAAGGACTGAGGAGTTTCGTAAATAAGAAATATACTTGCAAAGACTGAGGAGTTTCGTAAATAACAACAGTACTTGCAAGGACTGAGGAGTTTCGTAAATAAAAACTGTACTTGTAAGGTCTGAGGAGTTTCGTAAATAAGAACTGTACAATTAAGGACCGAGGAGTATCATAAATAATAACAGTATTTGTAAGGACTGAGGGTTTTCATAAATAAGAACTGTACTTGTAAGGACTGAGGAGTATCGTAAATAAGAACTGTACTTGCAAGGACTGAGGAGTATCGTAAATGAGAAAGTGTAATTGCAAGGACTGAGGAGTATCGTAAATAAGAACTGTACTTTTGAGTACTGAGGAGTATCGTAAATAAGAACTGTACTTGTAAGGACTGAGATTTTGTCGTATATTAAAATTGTACTTTTAAGTACTGAGGAGTATCGTAAATAAGAACTGTACTTGCAAGGACCGAAGAGTATCGTAAATATGAACAGTAATTTTAAGGACTGAGGAATATCGTAAACAAGAAATGTACTTACAAGGACTGAGGATTATCGTAAATAAGAACTGTACTTTTAGGGACTGAAGAGTATTGTAAATAAGAACTGTACTTTTAAGGACTGAGTAGTATCGTAAATAAGAACTGTACTTTTAAGAACTGAGGATTAACGTAAATAAGAACTTTACATGAAAGGACTGGGGGGATTCGTAAATAAGAACTGTACTTGCAACGACTGAGGAGTATCGTAAATAAGAACTGTACTTTTAAGAACTGAGGATTAATGTAAATAAGAACTTTACATGAAAGGACTGAGGAGTATCGTAAATAAGAACTGTACTTGTAGGGATTGAGGAGTATCGTAAATAAGGACTGTACATGCAAGAACTGAGGAGTTTCGTAAATATTAACTTTTCTTTAAAGGACTGAGGATTATCGAAAAAAAGAACTGTACTTGTAAGGACTGAGGAGTTTCGTAAAAAAGAACTGTATTTGTAAGGACTGAGGAGAATCGTAAATAAGAACTGTACTTGCAAGGACTGAAGTGTATCGTAAATAAGAATTGTACTTTTAAAAGGACTGATGAGTGTCATAAATAAGAACTGCAATATAAAGGACTAAAAAGTATATGGTAAATAAGAACTGTACTTGTAGGGACTGAGGAGTATCGTAAATAAGAACTGTACTTTTAAGGACTGAGGAGTATCAAAAATATGAAATGTACTTGTAAGGACTTAGGAGTAACGTAAATAAGAACTGTACTTTTAAGGACTGAGGAGTATCGTTAATAAGAAATGTTTTTTTAAGGACTGAGGAGGATCGTAAATAAGAACTGTACTTGCAAGCATGAGTGGTGTCATTAAAAAAACTGTACTTTAAGGGCTGAGGAGTATCGTAAACAAGAAAAATACTTACAATGACAGAGGAGTATCGTAAATAAGAACTGTACTTGCAAGGACTGAGGATTATCGTAAATAAGAACTGTACTTTTAAGGACTGAGGAGTATCGTAAATAAGAACTGTACTTGCAAGCTTGAGTGGTATCATAAAAAAGAATTGTACTTTTAAGGACTGAGGAGTATCGTAAACAAGAAATATACTTCAAATGACTGAGGATTATCGTAAATAAGAACTGTAATTGCAAGGACTGACGAGTATCGTAAATAAGAACTGTGCTTTTAAGGACTGAGGAATATCGTAAATAAGAATTGTACTTGTACGAACTGAGTAGTATCGCAAATAAGAACTGTACTTGCAAGGACTGAGGAGTATCGTAAATAAAATCTGTACCTTAAAGGACTAAGTAGTATCGTAATTAAGAACTGTCTTTGCAAGGACAGAGGAGTATCGTAAATAAGAACTGTACTTGTAGGCACTGAAGTGTATCGTAAATAAGAACTGTACTTTCAAGGACTGAGGAATATCGTAAATAAGAACTGTACTTTTAAGGAATGAGAAGTATCATAAATAAGAACTGTACTTGCAAGGACTGAGGAGTATCGTAAATAAGAAATGTACTTTTAAGGACTGAGGAGTATCTAAATAAGAACTGTACTTGTAGGGACTGACGAGAATCGTAAATAAGAATTGTACTAGCAAGGACTGAGGAGTATCGTAAAAAGAACTGTACTTGCAAGGACTGTGGAGAATCGTAAATAAGAACTGTACTTGTAGGGACTGTGAGTTATCGTAAATAAGAACTGTACTTGCAAGAACTGAGAAGTATCGTAAATTAGAACTGTACTTTTAATGTCAGAGGAGCAAAGTAAATAAGAAATGTACTTTTAAAAACTGAGGAGTATCGAAAATATGAACTGTACTTGTAAGGACTGAGGTGTATCGTAAATAAAACTGTACCTGTAAAGACAAATGAGTATCATAAATAAGGATTGTACTTGTAAGGACTGAGGAGTTTCGTAAAAAAGAACTGAATTTGTAAGGCCTGAGGAGTATCGTAAATAAGAACTTTACTTGCAAGGACTGAGGAGTATCGTAAATAAGAATTGTACTTTTAATGACTGATGAGTATAGTAAATATGAACTGTATTTATGGTCTGAGGATTATCGAAAATTAGAACTGTACTTGTAAGGACTGAGAAGTATCGTAAATAAAACTGTACTTGTAAGGACAGAGGAGTATCATAAATAAGGACAGTACTTGTAGGGACTGCGGAGAATCGTAAATAAGAACTGTACTTGCAAGTACTGAGGACTATCGTAAATAAGAACAGTACTTGTAGGGACTGAGGAGTATCGTAAAAAAGAACTGTACTTTAAGGACTGAGGAGTATCGTAAATAAGAACTGTACTTGCAAGGACTGAGGAGTATCGTAAATTAGAACTGTACTTGCAAGGACTGAGTAGTATCGTAAATAAGAACCGTTCTATTAAGGACTGAGGAGTATCGTAAATAAGAACTATACTTGCAAGGACTCAGGAGTATCGTAAATAAGAACTGTACTTTTATGTACTGAGGAGTATCGTAAATAAGAACTGTACATGTAAGGACTGAGGATTATCGTAAATAAGAACTGTACTTTTTAGGACTGAGGAGTATCGTAAATAAGAACTGTACTTTTAAGGACTGAGGAGTATCGTAAATAAGAATTGTACTTTTAAGGACTGAGGATTAACATAAATAACAACTTTACTTGAAAGGACTGAGGATTATTGTAAATTAAGAACTGTACTTGTAGGGACTGAGGAGTATCGTAAATAAGAACTGTACTTGCAAGGACTGAGGAGTATCATAAATAAGATCTGTAATTTTAAGGACTGAGATGTATCTTAAATAAGAACTGTACTTGCAAGAACTGAGGAGTTTCGTAAATATTAACTGTGCCTTAAAGGCCTGAGGATTATCGAAAATAAGAACTGTAATTGTAAGGACTGAGGAGTATCGTAAATAAGAACTGTATTTTTAAGGATTAAGGAGTATCGTAAATAAGATCTGTACTTTTAAGGACTGAGGAGTATCGTAAATAAGAACTGTACTTCCAAGGTCTGAGGATTATCGTAAATAAGAACTGTACTTTTAAGGACTGAGGAGTATCATAAATAAGAACTGTACTTTTAAGGACTGAGGTGTATCGTAAATAAGAACTGTACTTTTAAGGAGTGAGGAGTATCGTAAATAAGAACTGTACTTGCAAGGACGGAGGAGTATCGTACATAAGAACTGTACATTTAAGGACGGAGGAGTGTCGTAAATAAGAACTGGCCTTGTAAGGACTGTGGATTATCGAAAATAAGAACTGTACTTGCAAGGACTAAGGAGTATCGTAAATAAGAACTGTACTTTTAAGGCCTGAGGAGTATCGTAAATAAGAACTGTACTTTTAAGGACTGAGGTTTAACGTAAATACAAAATTACTTGAAATGACTGAGGAGTATCGTAAGTAAGAACTGTACTTGTAGGGACTAAGGATTATCGTAAATAAGAACTGTACTTGCAAGGACTGAGGAGTATCGTAAATAAGAACTGTACTTGCAAGGACTGAGGAGTATCGTTAATAAGAACTGTACTTGCAAGGACCGAGGAGTATTGTAAATAAGAACCGTACTATTAAGGACTGAGGAGTATCGTAAATAAAAAGGGTACTTGCAAGGACTGAGGAGTATCGTAAATAAGAACTGTACATTTATGTACTGATGAGTATCGTAAATAAAACTGTACTTGTCATGACTGAGGAGTATCATAAATAAGGACTATACTTGTAAGGACTGAGGAGTTTCGTAAATAAGGACTGTACTTGTAAGGAATGAGGAGTATCGTAAACAAGAACTGTACTTTAGAGTACTGAGGAGTATCGTAAATAAGAACTGTACTTGTAAGGACTGAGGATTATCGTAAATAAGAACTGTACTTCTTAGGACTGAGGAGTATCGTAAATAAGAACTGTACTTACAAGGATTGAGGAGTATAGTAAACAAGGACTGAGGTATATCGTAAATAATAACTGTACTTGTAGGGACTGAGGGGTATCGTAAATAAGAACTGTACTTGCAAAGGTTGAAGAGTATCCTAAATAAAAACTGTACTTCTAAGGACTGAGGTGTATCGTAAATAAGAACTGTACTTGCAAGGACTGAGGAGTATCGTAAAGAAGAACTGTACTTGCAAGGACTGAGGAGTATCGTAAATTAGAACTGTACTTGCTAGGACTGAGTAGTATCGTAAATAAGAACCGTTCTATTAAGGACTGAGGAGTATCGTAAATAAGAACTGTACTTGCAAGGACTGAGGAGTATCGTAAATAAGAACTGTACTTTTATGTACTGATGAGTATCGTAAATAAAAATATACTTGTCAGGACTGAGGAGTATCATAAATAAGGACTGTACTTGTAAGGACTGAGGAGTATCGTAAATAAGAACTGTACTTTTAAAAACTAAGGAATATCGTAAATATGAACTGTACTTGTAAGGACTTAGGAGTATTGTATATAAAAACTGTACTTTTAAGGACTAAGGGTTACCGTTAATAAGAACTGTACTTGCAAGTATTGAGGAGTATGGTAAATAATAATTGTACTTGCAAGGACTGAGGTATATCGTAAATAAGAACTGTACTTTTAGGGAATGAGGAGTTTCGTAAATAAGAACTGTACTTGCAAGGACTGAGGAGTATCGTAAATAAGAACTGTACTTGCAAGGAGTGAGGCATATCGTAAATAAGAACTGTACATTTAAGGACTGAGGAGTATCGTAAATAAGAACTGTACTTGCAAGGACAGAGGAGAATCGTTATTAAAAAATGTAATTGCAAGGACTGAGGAGTAACGTAAATAAGAACTGTACTTTTAAGTACTGAGGAGTATCGTGTATAAGAACTGTACTTTCAAGGACTGAGGAGAATCGTAAATAAGAACTGTACTTTTAAGGACTGAGGAGTATCGTAAATAAGAAATGTACTTGTAAGGACTGAGGAGCACCATATATAAGAACTGTTCTTGCAAGGACTGAGGATTATCGAAAATAAGAACTGTACTTGCAAGGACTGATGATTATCGTAAATAAGAACAGTACTTTTGAGGACTTAGGAGTATCGTAAATAAGATATGTATGTGTAAGGACTGCGGAGTATCAAAAATATGAACTGTACTTTAAAGGACTCAGAAGTATCGTAAATAAGAACTGTATTTGCAAGGACTGAGGAGTATCGTATATAAGAACTGTACTTGCAAAGACTGAGGAGTATCGTAAATAAGAACTGTACTTTTAAGGACTGAGGAGTATC
>PNEQ01004775.1:39938-53507 GCA_003012365.1 Medauroidea extradentata
GTGGGTGGACTTTTCGGGTGATCGCGGCCGGTACCTGCAACATAATTAACGTCGTGACCGATCAAAAGCCGCCGGAGGAAGCGCCTATTATTTTCGTCGAAAGAAACTTTAAGTATCTACCTCTCGTGACGCAACCCGCAGTGCGTGAGTCCCTTAGGCTGATTTAAAAAGAAACTTCTTTGTTATTTTATTTCAATTAGAGCTAGCCGGGCATACTACAACATTACTTAATACGAATCCAATCATCCAGCATTAATCACGTAAGAGACAGAGCAGCGACACCTCTTATCATAACCAAACGCGGGTCGCGAGCAAACCAACAACAAAATCGTCGCACAATGCACGAACATTTTTCTGAATTAGAAACACTTAAGTAATATCTTTAAAACTGATTGTAATTTGTATATGTCGTAATAGTTTGTTCGACGGGGTAGCGGACAGTGTGTATGTAATGTGGCATGAAAAATAAATGAACTAATTTGATTTTTAAGAACATTGTATTGATTTATTAATATTAGTAGGTAATTAAATCACTTTGTTTGGTTCCTGAATGAAAAACTGAAATAAGTAAATGTCAGTTTTTTAAAGACAAGTAATCATTAAAGTTTTTGTCGAAACAGATATAAAAAAATAATTAATTCTTATAACATATAAGCGTAATAGAACTAAGAGATAGTTTTTAATAGCAGAAATGGTACTGGCCGAGAGACGTGCAGGAATTCAACGATGCTAAACAAAATATTAAAACTATGTTAATAAATTACGTATTTTAAACATATCCAATAATCGAAAGTAAATAAATTCTATATGCCTGAGTTGCGATGATAGTATTAAATACAGTCAACAATTTGAAGAAAAAAAACTAGGACAAGAAGCTGTATACGTTACGGTATAAAATACCTCAATAATTAAATGAATAATATTGTTTTAATTAACAGGGATAACGGGCGAAGTTGTTACGTACTTGTTTAATAAGAGGATTTGGTGGATTGGTTTGTTATTAAAAGTCTATCAATAGGGAGATAAACATATAAAGTGCAGTTTTAAAGAAATATGAATAATTTTAATAAATTATATTTTTGACTGATCGAAAATCAATACCGTGTCTCAGTGGAGTGAATAGAAAAAGGTCTGTAAAAATAATGTTGGAAGAAAATTCTTTAAAAAAAAGAAAATTGCTATTAAAGTAATAAAAACTTATAGAAATTGGATATATTATAATGTTATGCTTATTAAATTCTTGCTAGCCTAGTGGGACTGTGCGATACTCATTTTCTTGTGGGGGGGAGATATCAGTAATTCCAATATCAGTAAGAAAAAAATTGAAATGTTTATAAAAAGGGATAATTTATGTCAATTTTTATTAATAGTAAATATATAATTTTTACGTCGTGATAAAATATAAAGTACTTCATTTAATAAACTAACAATTTAATTTCCGTTTCGATCCATGACCTGGTAGCCTAGTGGTCAAAGGTGTTAGTTTTGTGACATAAGTTCAGTCGGTACGTGGCTCCGCTCCACCTTATTATCTTTGGAATAACACAGTTTAAAATTACATTTGTTAGAGCGATATCTGCACCTTCCGTCGCCTGAGCCGATTTTTGCAGAGGTTGCCTGAAGCGCCTGTACAAAGATGGCGGCTACACTGTGCCAGTATAAATATGTCGGGTTGCAGTTGATGATAATAAATGACAGTCGAAAAGAAGTAGGTAAACAATATGGCAGTTCGGCAGAAGATGAATGTGATGGTAAGATCGTGGATGAACACAAAGTCGATGCCAAGGTCAAAGTCACTGGTCAAAGAACGAAATCATAATCATAAGTCAAGCAAGGCCAAAGACAAACTTCAAGGTGTAAATAATCCAAGATAGCTGCCGTGACGTCATCCAATATGGCGACTAGTTGCTACATTGCAGCCATGTCTTATTTCACACACCACATTCTACTTTCTTGTTCGAATCAGCCAAATCATGCTACTTTGACCTTTTTCCTATAATGCACATATTATATGGTATAAGTGAATTTTAAGGGAGTTATGGGTCCTAGCAAATTGATTTTAAAATAGTATTTAGAGAAAATTAAAAAAAAAACTATTTGGAGTTAACATACAATTCTGTAGGTGATGTTAAGTGACATTCAGATCTTTAACATGTAACAAAATCCATCATTTCAACCGTCTCCTTTCATCAAAGAAATAGAAGTGGCCGCCCTTAATTTGAATAAAATTACTTTGCGTCAGGTTTTGTGAACATTTCATGGCATCCTCGTGTTGCAAGCTCCCAGAACGCACCGTTTATAAGAAAAATGCACACAGTTGTTGCTACGACAATCATACAACGCCTGGTATATACGCAAGCATTTGGAACTTCCCTTAAGTAATTATACACCGTGATCTCAGAAAAATGAAACCTTCGATGCAGGTTTTAAAACCATGCTGCAAAATCAATCCAGTTAATTCGGTAAATTTGGTAACAAATTTGGTTTAACAGAATTTTTTACAATTTTTTTTTTTCATAAGAGAAAAATAAATGGATTTTATAAACATAACATTGATTTTGGCATAGCCTGGAACTTTACAATCATTTTGAAAATGCTTTTTATATGTCACTGAATGTCAGTAAAGTAGTTTTATGAACACCGAAACAACAAGCAATGGTCGCAAAATAATCTTTTCGTAGCTATTAGTTTCTACCATTCAGGGGGGAAATAAAGCAATTAAAATACATTTAAATTATTTTAGAATTTACGAAAGGATATAATGGTGTTTGGAAAATTCATTAATTTCCTGACAATAAAAAATACCATATTACAAAAATTCTGCGAAATTAAATTTGTTGCCAAATTTATCGAGTCGTAACTTATATTTTTTAAATAGTGTATCACAAGTTGTATTTCCTAAGAGCATCTCATATGTACAAACCGTTAATTACTTGGGTGAAGTAGCCCATTTTGGCCTACGTACCAGGCGTTGTGTTAGAGTCCACAGCAAAATTTGTTTTGCATTTTCTTGTGAACGGTGCATTATAGGAACTTGCAGCAAGAGGACATTTTTTGTCCCCTATTACGTACTGTTTGAATAAACAGCATGAAATGTTGACAAAACCTGACGGAAAAGTAATTTTATGCAATTTGTGTGTGGCCACCACTATTATTTTCATGAAAGGAGACAGTTTGAAGGCTGAAATTTTTTAAGGTTAAATATCTCAATAACACTTAATATCACCTACAGAATTTAAATTTATTTCGTAACTTTTTTTAATCTTGACCAAACACATTTTTTAATTCCCATTTTCAAGCGCTCATACTTCCCTCAATATTAACTTATCTTAAAGGTGTCGCATACAATGTCTGCTTTTTTTTTTATAAGGAATCTCCTCTGTGTTAATTTCCTTACATTCTGTTTATCAGCATTTTATTATTGTATGTGTGTGTGTGTGTATGAAGTCTCGTGGAGCGGCTCACCATGGGACCAGTGTAAGACTGGAGTTGTTCTTGTAGCAGTACAGCTTGTATCTTGCCATCATCTGCCACCAACACCCCAGCCTCCTGCACTCCTGTCTCCAGTACCACTCTCTTGCTACGATACAGCATCCTTGCTGCTCTCGCCACTCACCTACCAGCTCGTCCTATTACACATTATCATACACTTCAACATTAACTGAGCACTTTCAATGTTACATTTAAGGCGTCAGTCTGCCTCAATGTTAGCAGGTTAGTATTATGCTTTAATTAGTAAATCTGTTCTTTGTGTTTACAAAAAAAAACATGTCAGAGAAGGAGTATAAAATACAAAAAAATCCCCATTGGAAATATTATTCCTCGACCCTTTTCCCGACCCCTCCCCTCCACAAACTTTGATAAAAACGGCCTATTCGCTTAACTTTATCACAAAATCTACTGCTGAGATCGATATAAAATTATTTAAGAGGCGTACAGTGTTCTTTAATCTAGACTTTCCAGTAATAAAATTATATGGCCACCACATAAAATCCCATAGTTCCAGCGATCCTGCGAAAAAAAAAACCACGGGCCAGTTTAACGCCTTCACGCATAAGGGTGATGGAACACTGGCGCTTGGGTCGAGAGTGGCTCTTACTGCTTCTTCGCATCTGAGCCTCTAGCGCAGAAAACATGTCCAGGCAAGCGGCGACATTAATATTTATTTTCAACCTTATTTTTATCTTCCCACCACTTGTCAAGATGCACGTTATTACTGAGACACATAAACACAATTAATTTAGTTTAAAGCACTCGAAAACTAACATTTGCCGCCACAGTAGCTTATATCTCCTGGCAAATGCTTACAAAGTGTTGGCTTTATATAGTGAGTAGTCTATAGCTTGGTGTATCCCACCATGCTACCACACATACCGCTTTAAACTAAACTATTCCGCATTAAAACGTTTAATACTCTTTGTTGTCTGCTTGTACCGAATACTATCACTATTCCGACTAATGTCTTCTGTGCCATATACTGAACTTAAAGTTTATAATGTTTGCGTAACAACTGGTAAAATCATAATTTTGTGTTGTTTTTCTTAAATTTACCCACAGCAAAAACAAGCATAAGTATACGAAAAATCCTTAACAAAAAAATATTGACGCAGGTAACTTCAGATACTACAAAAATTCATACCTGTAAATATTTATGAATCAAAAAAGAATAATTTCAATAAACTTAAAGAGTTAAAAACATGTAATTATTTGCATGAAAATTTTAGCGTTTAACTATCCGGGAAATCTTATTGCACGACGTGCTAAGAACCACCGATCCTTTATTTTAAAGAAAAATTAAGTTATTCTTACTCCTTAAAGCGTATGCAGTTACACACAATGAAAACATTTTTGAATTTATGAATGAAGTATTTTACTCCTCACATATATAACACCCATTGAACAGTACAGTTGTTCTGATCAGACAAATTACCGTTCTACCTTGGTGATGTTAATTCTTTGCAAGGCATATCAGTGTAGATAACATGAAGGTGTGTACGGTATTATTTACGATAAAAATTAAATTTTTAGTATAATCTTTTCAACTATGCAAAATAAATTTGTCGGTAAATATGAATAATCACTACTCATCGTGTACTGGCCAAACTATTGATTTTAGACTTATCGTTTATTGATGAAAAATGTTTCTAGTGACGTTCTAAGTAGTCCTAAGTAAAAAATTGTTTTTTAGGTTAGGTTTTTTAAGTTAAGTTGTTAAGTTAGTTTCAGTTAGTTTAGGTTAGTTTAAGTTAGTTTCGGTTAGTTTAGGCTAGTTTAAGTTGGATTAGGTTAGGCTAAGTTAGGTTAGTTAGTCTAAGTTAGGTTAAGTTAGGTTAGGCAACCTGACTTTACCCAACCTTAACTAACCTAACTTAGCCTAACTTTAACTAACCTAGTCTAACTTAAACTAACCTAAACTAACATAAATTAGCCTAAACTAACCTAAAAAAAATATAACAAACAAATTTTTATGTAGGACTACTAAGAACGTCACTAGAAACATTTTTCATTAGTAAACTGTATGTCTAAAATCAATAGTTTGGCCGGTACACGATGAGTAGTGATTCTTAATATTTACCAATTTGTCAAATAACAGAATAGGTAACCATTTAGTACTTTATTTCTTCGATATACTTTGTTGACACAAATATAGTGTCTAGCTGCGTTTTTAACGGTTGTGATGGAAAACTTTAAAATCTCGTTAAGTACAATTTTTAAGAAGCGTAAATTATATTTTATGTATTCAATTATATATGAAAGTTAATAATAATAATAAAGGATTTTCAATAATTTTCGTAACATTATGAACAATCTAACTTACTAATTTTTTTAACCATCCCATACTGATGGCTTCAAACGACATTTATCATAACTTTTCTAGGCGAACAGTAAAGTGGAAATAACTGCCACTTCAATGCCAGAACAAGTTTCACACTAACTGTCAATACCATGAATTAATGAAACTGAGCAGCAACCTTCAGTATTGCAGTTTATATTTTTATTTAGTAACAAATCCAAAACGTTCTGAATTAATATAAGAATTTCACACGTAATGTACAGTGGTACAAAAAACGGCGATGATTTTAAAGTATATTTGCTATATTTTGATTTTAAATGTCTCCTTTCACTACATCAAACATATTGAACTTACGAGCGCCGACTAATTGCTCTTTAGAGACTTAGAAGTGACAGAGCTATATGGGCAGCCTTGAAGCGCACATATCAGCCAAGAGCTGCAATATTTTCGCCGATTTATTTTTACTGTGGGATTTTAAGCGGTGGCCATAAAATTTTACTGCTGGAAAGTGTGTAGCAATGTTCTTTGCATTATTCTATAGAGGTTTTGCATACATCCGGTTAGTAGCATTTTAAATTACGGCTGTCTGAAAAGGTCGACTTTAGTTACGCTGGTGGTCATAGAAGCAGTGATTTGAATTAGCGTGCTGTAATAACATTGCATTCTGTGTTTGTCCGGAGTGTTTTCTTTCCATGCATTGTAACATAAGAGGAGCGGAATAGTTTCGTTTCAAGGAAAACTTTTTTCCCCTCACATCAGAATGATTCGTATGTAGCGCCCTTTTGACAAGTAGACGGCAAAACTAATGTTAGTAGACCTACTTACTGGAATATTATACAGTTTGCCCATAGGGTCTCATAGGGTGAATATAAATAGGTGAAATATGGAATGTTTTAATAGTGTTGTAGTGTAATTAAATGTTATTGTGAATAAACACATTACTACTACATGTCGCTCCATCCCGCCGACATGTTACATAGTGCAGAAAGCAATTTGAACCATCGCATACGCATGTGCAAAGTACATTGCGATCATCAATTTGAGTATTTTCTGTTTTAGTGACACATGTAAGTGAACACACTGCTGTTGTCTTACGCCAACATACTACAATACTATTAAAACATTGCATATTTCACCAATTTATATTTACCCTACGAGACCGGATTTATGGGACAGCCTCTATATTAATGTTTGTGAAGTTTGAAAAATGTATTTTTACAAAACAAACTAGTTTAAAACTTAAATAATGAGAATTTTATAGATGTAGTTTAGCATGTACATCACTATTTTTCTTGAAAGTAACATAATTTCACAGCAGTGTCACATTATGTATAAGGTACACTATCTTACAGCCCTTGGCTCTGACAACGCACAAAACTTGTGAAGATAATTTAGCCAACAATCAACATCTAGGTCTTAAGCACTGGTGAAGGATGACACGAAGTGAGAATGGGGCGGCCCAGGATTGAAGGGGCGGTGGAAACAGTTCTTCGAGGAAACACGCCTACCAGTGGTATCGTCCAGCACGATACCAACATGAGATAATCCGGGTTGACCTCGCTGAGAATCGAACCCAGAGCATTTTGTTGGGAGGCGATTGTTCCACTTACTGTGCCGACCACGCCCCTAGAAGTCTTGTCACACGGCAGGTAACGTCGGCGGTATTTTAAACGAAACAAATGTAATGCCTATATATATATATATATATATATATATATATATATATATATATATATATATATATATATATATATATATATATATATATATATATATATATAGAGGCCAGCGAAGAAAGAAACTGTACCACATTACGTATTGATAAGGTTGTAAAATACAACTGGGTATGATTAGGTATCGATGGTCGTACGTGATTTTCAGATCATCTTCCTTGATTTGTTTTCAAAAACTCAGTTCCCCTCGCATTGCAGTGGGTAGAAAAGACTTGCATGACTTTTCAGATATCTACGTAACAATAATTTTGATACGAACGACACAAATTTATCTCAAATGGTGGGACAGATATGTAGAGTTGATTATTTTACGTATTTAAGGATCGGATTTCGAAAAATAAACTTACAAAATTACATTTCAGACATTAGTTCAGTAATCCAGTTCAGGTTAAAATCACGATAATTGGCCGTTGGTTTCATATAAAGACACACACACATGTGCTCACCTGCCGCAACTTTGCTCATGTGAAAAACCTTATGGATATTTACATACACACGTGCTTTTAGAAATTGCACTTCTCGCCACGTTGTAAACGTATATGATTTCATGTAGTGTTTTTTCTGTTAAATAAAAGGAAATGTTATTGTTAACAATATCTGAAACACAAATTATGTATCAAGTAATCTGCAAATTTTCACTTATTTTATACACACATTATTTATTCAATCACTGAATGACAAATGTCAAAATGTTGACAAAGAGAAATCAAAGTTAAATACGGGTCTGCATGCAATGGAACGCTATATGAAAATATAGTCTGTTTTACTCCAAAATTAACGACACGACGTAAAACGTTTTAATTACTTGTCATAACATATTGAAATTACTTATATATTAAGGCTGAAAACGCTTTCTTATCCTCATGTTGAACACATCTAACACTTAAACAGAAAATACATCACAATTTCACAATTTTGTAAAATAGATAGCTCATACATTCATACGATTCGGAAATGCAACTGTGAATATCTAGTATGTTGCAATACCATCTGAAACATTTTCGATCACAAAATAGAAAATAATAAAAAAAGGAGTGCCGAATTAAAATTATAAAAGAGAACTGTACATAAACCGCTACAGATTTTGAACAAGTTCAGAGCGTTGTGTGTAGAGGTGTGCTATCGTCACTATTATCACGACCTTGCCGTCTCTTATTGCGCAAAACAACGCCGTATTCCATTGCTGGTAACCGCATAACGTTGCTTCGTTACTTCGTGTGTTACTATTTTAACTAAAGTAACGTAACAACTCTTGCTGGAAAAGAACATTGCGAAGTTCGATTAGGCCATGCCCCTTTACATTTCACGTTTACTTTTATGCCACTTTTTTTTTTTTGCAATCTTCCTGTAAACTCAATGATACCACGAAGACATTTTCGCCATCTACGCGTCGTTAAGTTTATAGCAAAGTGTGGTACCAATGTGTCTCCACCCACATAGTGTTTGTGCCCTGACCTCGTGCAGCTGATGTGTGAAACTTTGTGTAAGCACATTGATGAGCGTCTGAACAGACATCAGGACTATGTGTGGGCCCCACACTGCACACAGACTTGAAGAACATCAATCAACGTTTATAACTTTATAATGAATCTCTGCGTGCGCAACATCCACAATACATTTGTTGATCAACTTTTCCTTAATGTAGGAAAATTGCCTATGCGTATGTGTGACTCACCACACCTTACTTACGTGTAAGTACTTCTGAATTTACTGAGTCTGAATTTCGTTAAATTTTGTACACACACACATAGGCTGCAATTGTCATATCATTTAACTTCTTTTACACTTAAACGATTGCTTAGTTAAAAAATGGTGGACTTTTTGACATGAAGAGAGCTGTTTAATATCTCGGGACATAAAAAAAACGATTAGAATAAAATTCAGTGTTTTGGAAATGTTTTTTTTTCCCCGCGAGTAATCTTCTTAAAAATATGACAGCTACTTTATTTCATGGACTACGTTAGAGTAGTCAGGTAAATAAATTTTTTCTTGAAAAAAATTGTCACACTTTCGTTATATATTACCATTTCAATATACAATAAAGGCAAAAATTAAGAAGTCTTATATTTCACATTATCATTTTCATTTGCACGCGTCAAATATAGTGGCCTTACGTTAATGCCAAAGCGCAAGTTACTGCTGAAAAATTTAGGTTTTAGCAAGATTTTCTGACAACATCGGTGCTGAAATTACGGGGAGACGAAGACGAATTAAGGGTCTTCACGTGCGTAAAAGTAATAATTTTATATTTATATGAAAATTTTTTAGTTTCGTACATGATACTTGTGAGTGCAGTTTCCTCTTACGAAACAATTTCAGCTGGCGTAGTTTTAACATAACGGTGCGTAAAAGTAAAAATCTGCATGTTCTGCGGCCACGCAAATAGTGAACATCAATTGACTTACTACGTGACATAATTTACAGTGAAATAACTTACTTTGGGCTACGCAATAAAACATTTGAAAATAATTCCCACGAACTTTTTTCTTATTAAAAAAAATTGCTGAATTTACAACTTTTTTGTGTTCTTTAGCGATTTGTTTTTAATTCAAAATATTACGTAGTCGATTTTTTAAAATAATTTATTGCATAGCTAATTGGATGTAAGTTCACAGAAAAGTATTTTGTATAAGTAGGTCAGTTAGTTTTCACTGTTTGCATGGCAGTGTAACAAGCAAATGTTGTCTTTGACGCCCCGTTATGAGAAAACTATGAGAGCTTAAATTGTTTAGTAAGAGTAACATGTACCCACAAGCATCGTCTACAAAACTAACAATATTTCATAAAAATACAGAATTATGATTTTATCGCTCTTGAACATTCTTAACCGTCGTCTGCTACTTCTAAGAGAGTGTCGCTGCTGTGGTAGTCTACTTGATAGTGTTGTCAGGATCAGAAAGTAAGCACAGACTGCTGGCATACCACATTTAAAGGCAGAAAGTTCTACCTATATGCATCATTTCAATAATTTCCCTACTTTGTAAAATTACTGTTAATCTTGACATTCCATTCAACTATTAATACGTTCCACAAATGGCCTTCCACAAAACAAATTGCTACGAATTTATGCCGACGAAATGCTTTGCCATAAGAAAATTTTTTATTGTGCAATACAACTAAGAAAAAGATTTCCAAGAAAAGAATTATTTTAATGATACTGAGTGCTTTGAATATTTCACCAGAACACAAGGCAATGCATTAAGGAGTTGTAAATAATTTCACTTTAAATTACCGATTGCTCGCATAATATTATGAGAATCTGGAGATTTCCTACTTCTCGTCTCGTTCAGACAGTCTTCGTAGGACTAGACAAGTATTTCTCAAGGCAGCAGTACTCACGGATGTGTGTTGTGCTGAAGCGAGCTGCTAGATGCTGACTGGTGGCAACACTGTACCACAGACATGATCTCTGACCCCAGCAACCAGACCTTGGACCGCTGTCAGCTGTCTGGCTGACTTATCTGGCAGCAACACTGCGCGATGCTTCACACTTACACGTAGCACCTCATATTTCCTGAAGTCGTGTTCTGTCGCCCGCGCCGTTAAACATAAACGTACTTTCCGTTATCTGGAAGTGTAGCAAGTGGCTTGAACCCACAGTGTCCTTGTAAACGCCAACAATATGTTCTGCGACTGAGATTACAATGCCCGGATATGCTGAATGTGAATGGTGACACCCACAAACACTTGAAAAACAGCGTGTGTGTCCTTGCCACATAATTATTACAATATTTATGATTTGTTCATAGTACTTGATAAACTTCGGACGTGCTTTTACTGAACATGAGGATTATACACCTTCATTATTTTCATTTTGTAATTGGAGTTAACGCAAATTTCCCAGCATTTGACAGACCCGTATAGAACGATGGAAAATACTTGCAGAAATGTAATCTAATAACTGTTTGTTCTGAGCATTCAGCTAAAATATATTTCAAAACCCAACATATCTCTTACAGAATAAAGAGAAGGAATGATATTTATTTAGTAAATTTATGTTCCACTTTTCTGAAAAACTACATTTTTTTGGGAAACCCAATTTACTGTAGAGTTTGCCGGGAACGTTTAATACATTTTTAATGTTTCTTACGTTGATAATGTTTTTAGTGTATGCCATTAAAGAACTGCATCACAGGACGTATTTTCCTGACTGTATTCCGTCGGACCCAAATTTTAAAATTACATCAAACTCGGTACGCGTATAATACTCAGTGATCTTACTTGACTTTAGTGCATTTTGTTCATTCCGTATTCATTATTTCAGAACTACAGAAATTTCCATGTTTTTTTTTTTTTTTTTTTTTGCAAAATATGAAATTTTTTAGGTAACTTTTTCTCACATTTATGACACATGGTACACATATACAACTTACAAAGCTGAATTGGCTTTCAAGTATTGTTCATGCCGTGTTCATATTCTTAAAATTGTTACGATTCGAAAATATTTTGAACACTCGAGTTTTTTTTTTGAACGACATATCAAAATTTCCTCAAACTCGCTACACAAATAGTACTTATGAAGGTGACTTGATATTGATGTTTTTTTTTCATGACGTTTTCATATTTTTTCAAATTATGTTAATTTGATTTTTTTTTTCAATCACACATAATATCTTCAGATCCATTGTTAAGAATATCATCAACTACTGTAATCGGCATTTTCAGTAGCCGATATGAGTTAGTTTACACACACATATATAATTATATTTGTGTGTGTGCATTAGTGTAATATAAGAACAATTAAGAGACACATATGTCACACCACATGGAACTCTAGACAATGCAACCAACCCTATATTTTGTGTTGCGAGGCAGTGTCGCCAGCCGGGCAGCTGCACGCTTTTAGAAAACAAGAATATATTTCTTGATCCTTTAAGGAAGGAAAGGGAGGGGGAGGACACTTCAACAGAAGCTGGCTTGCGCCCACTCAAGAAATAGAATTGTAGTGGGCAGCCAATCAGGGGCTATCTTGTAAGAAAAGCAAATAGTTGTTTGTAATTAATGTTTTAAGGTGTACGTAAATGTATGTTTAATCATTAACAACAGTCTACCCATAACATCACATCTAGGGTATTTTGATGTTTTAAAAAGAAAATAAAGACAAACAAGAAGTTTTCAAAATATTATAAACGGATGAACTGGATAGGCAAAAGTCAATTCAACTTTATATGTAGTATGTGAACCATGTTTGATGAAATTCCAGAACATATTTCATCAGAGAAGTCAAACTATGCTAAAATTATAAAAAAGTTCCCCACTTCGAAAATATGAACAAAGAATCTATGAAATACACAATATTCAAGTCAGCCTTGTGTGTAGTATATGTGTTCAAAGTTTAGGGGAAATTCAGCAAAATATTTCATAAGATAAGTTATACTGTGCTAAAAATATAAATATGCCGCCATTTTGAAAATATGAACACAGCATGTGTTTGGGAACAATACATATTACAAGTAAATATGCGACAACAACCGGAGGACCAGGAAAAAATAATTTCCGAGACACGAGTCAAGCGTGCAATGTCAGTGATCCGCCATCTTTATTTATAGACTACCAAAAAAAAGTTCCCTGCCACCAATATTCCTCCGCCATAGAGTTACACATGATACACTACTAAATCACTCTGTCTCACATACACAACATTCAACATTCCGCCCACCTAAAATAACTATTTTAACATCAACTTTAAGGTAACAGTAACACAAAACAAAACAAAAAAAACACTGTTCAGGCATTGTTACTCATCTACAGGTACAGGACACAATTTGATGGTGGGACGTTTTAGGTCGCCGTTTGCAGTTTTCACTTTGACCACCCGTACGAGTCCATCTTGTCCTGGATATACTTGTATAACTCTGCCTAAGCACCAGTTTAGTGCTGGGATATTGTCTTGCTGGACGATGACAAGATCACCTACACTCAGGTTTTCACGTACCACTGTCCATTTTCCACGTTGTTGAAGAGTAGTGAGATATTCTCTCTGCCATCGCTTCCAGAAGTGTTGGCCAATGGCTTGAACCAGTCTCCAGCGTGTCAAGTAGT
>PNEQ01004776.1:5688-24841 GCA_003012365.1 Medauroidea extradentata
TTTTTTTTTTTTTTTTTTTTTTTTTTTTTTTTTTTTTTTTTTTTTTTTTTTTTTTTTTTTTTTTTTTTTTTTTTTTTTTTTTTTTTTTTTTTTTTTTTTTTTTTTTTTTTTTTTTTTTTTTTTTTTTTTTTTTTTTTTTTTTAGTTGGCGTGTGCGCGTCATTTGCTATTTTTGACTTTGACATGCCGTTATGGGAAGAATACGTGAGCTAAAAAATTTACACAAGTGGAAAATGTAGTCACTAGTAATTTCTACAAAGTTAACACTATGTCGTAGAAATACAAAATTAGGCTATGAATTTTGGCCATTCAAAAATCTTTTAACATCTAGGTCCTAAGCACTTGTGAAAGGTGTTATGGAGTGCCTATGGAACAGCACCCAAATGAAATGGGAGTTCCCCGAGAAAACCAGCAGGGCAACTTCATCATCATGCAATATTCCTTGTCGACACCACCAGGGGGCCGATTAAATATCGATTTTTATGGGCGCAACGCAAAATTTGTACCTGCGCTGAGTCTGATTGCGTTGCATTGGAATAAAATACTTACGTAATGCCATAGCAGACCTGTTTAACTTGCTGTGCAATCGCGTTGCGCTGTGTCGGTGCAAATATCAGGTGGCGATATTTAGTCGGGGCCCCGGAATCGAACTCAGAGGGCCTTGGAAGGTTGAGAATGTTATAGCTACTATGATAACTGCATATTTTTAACTGCATTGAAGGCACAGCCATACCTGTCACTCATTACATTAATAATACTGGATTATGAACGTTAACACACGTAACAAAATCGATATAAATTTTTTTCCTAATTCTGTTAATTCTGTTGCTAATGGAATAACTGCTTATATTTACCGAGATATTTAGATATGCCATGATTTTGCATATTTGAGATCGTATTTTATGAATATAAAACACGTAAGAGAAACAAATCAATATAATATCTTGAAAGGCATGTTATGCAATAGAAAATTGTAATACAAAAATAAGTATTTATTTTATAATACCACATTCACCACAGCAGCGTTACCGTAGTGCATTTATGTACCTTAGAAATTGATGTTTGACATTATATTTATGGATTTATTTCAGTCAAAAGTGTTTGACATAGTCAAATTAAAGTTTAGAATTAAATTACACATATAATTTTAAAGATTTAATACAAATACGTTTTCCAGTAGTATTAATTTTCCTTTGGATTACTAACCGTAGGGAAGGAAGTCTTATGAGTTTATTTGTTTATATGTGTGTGTGGCACATAAAAGTTCTGACCCCTTGCACACAAGTTGATAAAAATCTTTACTACTCAATAAAATATCCAGCCTTGTATGTTTTCTTCATGTCTTGTGGTTATACAAATAAAAATATTACAGTCACGTGAACAATTTTTGGTTTTTATATCACGCTGTAGAAACCACATAGTTGAACACTTTGTCAAATACAATAACCAGTGAGGAGGTAACCGGAGGATTATTTTGTCTTACCTTTAATGTAGACTTGACGACAGGCCTTCCGTAGGAATCTGCTTTTCCCTGAAGGACGATACGTAATGATACCCTAACATGTACAAGCGTCGTAATTGACAAGGCGAGGGAATCAGAGCCACGAGAAAACCCAAGGACCAGCGACATCTTCTGGTACGATGCCATATGCGAATATCCGGGGACCGAACATGCCGGGAGTCAAGCCCGGATCACCTTTGAGGTACGGAAATGCTCTGGTCATTAAAACACAGCGGCCCCTTTTAAACAAAGGAAATTTGAACGATATTGTTGTCAGTCTGCCGTTATGATATACAGCACAAGATACAATTGTAATGAGTTTATATTATTATATTTCCAGAACTTCACCACATATTTTAGTTGCTATACACAACCGCCGGCATATCATCACCATGATTGTATAACCTCCTAACTCCATTTTGTATGAATGCAGAAAAATCAGTTAAACTAATTTATTTATGTAAAGAAAAAAAATATTTTTCATGCAATTACAATAAAATAACTCTTTATATTTACTTTTTATCCAAATTTTCGACACACCATATCGTTAGGATGATTTAAAGAGACAAATATGCAATAAAGAAAAAAATAATTCACGAGGTTTTATAAATAGGGTGACGATATGTAGTTCCGTAACAAACTCTCTGTCCCTTACCTGACAATTAACAAAGGATTGTTATATTTTAAGAATAAATAAAAGTTTAGGAATAATATATTTTATTGAATCTGCGTGAATATTTTAGAGCGAACACTACATTGTAAATGTATTTGGTAGAGAACTTTATCATGTTTCGTACGCGTTTAAATATCACTTTAATATCTTTAAAAATTATTGAGAAATTATGTCATCTTACGCTCTTAATGAAGTACAGCTTTAATACTGAATAAATTAAAATGGTTTTACAATACCTTTAAACTATAAAGAAAAATACTTTCATAGCAGAAAAATAAAAATAAAACTAGATCACTTCAAACTATTATTTGTACCAAATGTTTATCCTATAGCAATATCCCATGGTTCTCAATTCTGAGGTTTTTTTTTGTACAAACGGGATATCAAGAATAATGTCTGAGCCACGATGAATACAGTATGAAAATCCCTATTATTGCTCACGTCAGATATCCCAAACTGGCAGTTACGAATGTCGAAAAACTGGGAAAATACAGGAACAGCACCGAAAGCCCGTCTTAGAAAATCAACAGCACGCTACTTTTGATGAGGTTCTGTAGGCGGTATTTATGTATGAGTAACGCACAAAGCAAATTGAGTTTATTTTTATGTGCAGTATCATCTCAAATACAGGCTACATAGCTGACGTGTATCGCATCACTATTAGGCCTATTCTGTTACTTATGGGCCTCCTCGGTAATACCATATTAGATTCGTTGGAAGTATTCTGTAAGCACTTTCATGGGTTTCTATTTTTGTGATAATTTTTGTCAGTTTTATTCTTGTTAGATACACAAGTCAGAATAATCTTTAATTATTTTAGCCATTTCCAAGGTTCAGAATTTAAGATCGTTGTTTACGTGCTAAAACAATGAAATCCATAAAACATATTTAGAAGTATGCACTTTTTATTAGGTATTCAAGTACAATGCACGTAAAATAGTTTCATGAAAAGTTTCACTTGCATAGCTGCCAGTGTAGAACCGAACTGCTCGTTTATGGAGAAGCACTGTTATTATAGTTGTCATGCGCCAAACACGTATTTATATTCTAAAACCTAAATACTCTACCAATTTAAAGCCACGTGTGCTAAAGCAAAACGACAGCTGTAAAAGGTCAATAACCGAATAAAAAAATTATCTTTAATCTTGGCTTAACAGCTGACCAACACGATATTATCTAAGGCTATTATTCGACAAATGAAATTAAGTACCACAAACTACATTTAAAACTACTTGGAATTTAAATTTAAATATTAAAAGAATTGTAAAATAATTTAAACACTGGAAACTTAAAAAAAATCAAACATGCTAACTTAAAATTTTGGAAATATGTTTAAATTAAGACCTGTTTTTCTTTAATAATTTACCACCCCACTCCTGAGCTATCGACAGACTGCCAATACGAATTCACCACAAATTACATGTGTATTCTACACATTACGGCATGATAAAGCTTTAGTAAGCTATTTTGCCTGAACATTACGGCATATATCGTTTAGTTACTGTTTCAGCCTAGCCAACGATTTACAAATGTAAAATATACAGTTTAAACTATACGACAGTATAAATACATGATATTTATTTTTTTAGTCTAGATTACTTTCTAGAACATTTCATTAATATAGGCGAGTGTGTTCTAGCTGTTAATTCAATTCGACCAAATCCCTTCAATTATTCAATCTTATCAAAAAACATTAAGCGTAGTAAGAGAATTTAGCAGTTTCCACACGGAGCGATGTATAAGCTTGTCACAATATCGAAAGGACTTGCCTGCTCTGTACGGATTATAAAGTCTACGATGTTTAGAACGCCTTAGCCACTTTACATCAGCATCAGGAAACATGTTTAGGTTGGGACTACCGATCAAACTAAATTCAGCTGCACTAAAAAACGAAAATTATTATTTCTTTAATGCTAATGATCATTGCTTCTCTTCACTCATAACACCAACTGTTTGTGTTATGTACATATTTTTGACAGGATATCAATGTTCGTAACATAATCGAACATGTATTTATTTAATATTTAACCCAAAACAAGTAATTATTTAATGCCCTTTACACATTTTAGTGACATGCCAAAGCAACTATTACAATATTGTTTATAATTCTACAACAGCGTAACAATGTGTACACAATGTTCAGTAGGCAACTGGAAAGATTCGCCAGCAAGTCTGTCACCAAATTCAAGTGTATCGTTTCGAAAGCTTTGAACATACACTTACGCTGGTAGTTGCAAATCTACTGGCGTGGCGATGATGTGTTGCAAGGTAAACTGTACTTTGCGACGCCTGTACAAAGTCATGCGTTCTACACGACCAAGTCAATTAGTCCTCCCGTGAGGGGAAGAAGCGTGGCACTAGTAGTAGGTAGACATGTCACACGGAGGGGAAGTGTACTGCGCCTGACATTAACTTCAAGGCACACGGTCCATTAAGACGTAGCGGCGATAACCGAGCCGGCTGTATGTGTCATAGTAATATGGCCGGTACTGTGTTGCGCCACACTAGTTGCACGCTGTGGTCAAGGATAATACACCGTTAGTTCGGTTTTTTCCCCCGCGGGACTAGTTGTCGTGGTCGAGTAGAAGACTATCGGTAGTGGCGAGGCACGAGTGTTATGCCACTCTTAAAAGGCCAATTTCGGATTTGTACAGTCATCGTTAAATACAGCTAACCTTGCAACACATGCACGCCATGCCACAGTGCAAATCAGATTCATAGCATTGAGCACACAAATCATCAACTACAAAAACATCAACTCTGTATAAAATCGTATCAATATCAACATTTTGAAATTTCAAGATGATACTTTTTGAGAAAAATAGGCTTTACTTCCATGCCCACAAATCCACAACCTGGTGCCGCGGTGGCAAAATGGTAAGACCATTCGCTTCCCCCAAAACTATTCGGGTTCGACTCCCGGTAGGGTCGGATCCCGGATTTCACATATGGGAATCATGCCGGACGATGACGGGGATTTCTCGTTTCCCCCGACCTTTCATTCCAGTGCTGCCCCATACTCACCTCGTGTCACCACTCACCAGTGCTAAAGACCTCGATTTTAATTGCTTACCAAAATCTCCCACTCAAATCTACAACCTACTCTCATAATATCTGCCAAATCTCTACAAAATAATGAGGTTTCTGTTGGCTGAAGAATATGTTTCTTACTTGGCTATTGAGGGAGAATATTCAGTAAACGACACTCGTTAGAACTTGACTTGGATATGCATGTGTTACTGCATCTGATCTTGCTCCGCTGGCTCTGTACCTCAAGTAACATCTGAACATTTACACAAATATACCCCACCAATAATGTCTTTTAACTCGTTAAGTTTGGATAATATTTCAAGTAAATCGGAAAATTGAAGATATTTCATGTTGTTTAATTCCCCAAGAATTCGACACTTTTTACTAAAGAAATTCAAGTAATTCTGTATTTAGGTTATAGTCAATTCATTTGTTGTGAGGAATCCAAGCAAACCCTGACTAGTAATGAGGATACCTTAATTAGGTTTGCCGGTGTGTGGGCTATGCGAGACGCATTATTATAGTTTATGTTTACTAAATTTATAAAAGAATTAATGATCTTAGTTAGAAACCAAGTTTAGATACGTTTGCTGAAAATGTCTTTTGTACATGATATCATGGTTTAAAGAAAGACAGTGCAACACAAGAACAGTCCTAGCATATACTTTAATTTCCTGTGACATAGGTAGTTCACACTTCACATCACAAAGAGGAAACGGCAAGTCGGCAGTGGAATACTTTATATTTATCAGTAGTTGTCTTTAGCAAACTTAACAGCAAATAAATAATGATAAAACTTTGAAAACCTATTTATAGCGAATATGTTGCACCTATTTTATGAACTGACGAAAAAGACGTGCAGTTGGAAACTTGAGGTCTGCGCTGCCTTTGGTGATTTATCATTTTACAACACAAGGGGCACCTTTTTTCTCGTGGTTCCTCACTTGATACTATTTGAGGTTAAGTTGGTCAATTTTGGTCAATACATGTCTATGACAAAAGTGTTGTATTGAAATTTCGGCTATGAGTATGAGAGGTAAGGAACAGGTTTCCCTACCCTGTTATGTTATTCTGAACACTATGTTTTATACACTACTGTCAGATTATAACAGATTATTCTTTACGAAAAAAATATTACGATAATGCATATATGGCCAACGAAGTGGACAACATGCCGTTCACGAAACGTTACAACATAAGTTCCTATTTAAATGTGCAATACACTAGTGTAAACTAGACAGCGTTCCTTGTACCTCTAAAGCGCCAGTGTTATCTGTAGTGTGTTTTTACCACGGTCGTAGAAGAACAGGTCTGGACACTCGCCTGGATATTTGACCCCCTTGTTGTTTGGCTGTAGTTCACCAAGTTACCGAGAATATTGTGTTTAGTTGGCGCTGATGTTACGGCGGTCGGACTAAACTCCGCCCACTTCCTTTCCGCTAAGATAAACAACTTATCAAAACGAATTTTTTATCCATTTATGAAATACTTTCTTCGCTCACAAATTTAAGTAAAGACTCCAGCAATCTTTATTTACTTTATAAATTTATCAATGGAAAAAAGTGGGCGGAGATTGAGTCAGACCGCACGGAAATCAGCGCCAAAAAGTACGACATTCTCGGTAACTTAACGAACTACAGCCAAACAACAAGGGGGTCAAGCAAAATACATTGTTAGATAGGCGAGTGTCCAGACCTGTTCTTCTACGACCGTGGTTTTTACAAACATAAGTGTAGAAATTATAACAATTCAAATTCTTACAACCTTCGGTTACATCCCTATAGGCACTTAATTATCACACTGTTTATAGGAAGTTCTCAATAGTCCAACACTGTGTGCGCATAGAAGCATTTCATATCCGTGGCAGTGACTAACCCACCTGTTCTGTTTTGAATGTGAGTGATGTTTAGCGAAGATTGTTCACCTTGAAGAATTTAAACTAGAGGACAATTTGTACAATATGTCGGCCTGAGTTTTATTTAACGTAAAAAACCCTTTCCAAACTTACTGTAAAATTTGTTGTGGCACTTTTAGTATATTATAAATTGTGATTATAATAATTTGTGGTAAAATTACTAACCGCAAACCATTCAATGACAGTTTGTTAAATGTGTAATAATATATTCTTGCTGATAATTCGAACCAAATTGATTTTGAACTGTGATGTTTTAGCTTAGAATTCACATTAATTAGTTTAAGAAAAAAGTGTTAAGACACTGTCTAATTTCAACCTTTAGGATAATAAAATATCGAGGATAGTTGCAGTGTTTTTATAAAATCATTTTATATGTGTACAGTGATTCTATTTTTCCTTAAAAGTAGTTGTTTGGCCCAATACAGTGTCTTATTAGTGTCTTTCCAAGCTGCTATAGGAATAATTGAATGAGGACCCTGGGTTAGATTGAAACATTCTCATTTTGAGCAAACAGAGTTACTTTGACGTATCCGTGCATGGAATTCACCACGAGAAATCTTGGAGTGTATTAAATAAATGTGGGTGATTGAAGAGTGGTAGGTAATAAGAACCTTTCTTGCTATCTGTAAAATTAGAGTCAAATATTTTCGTTGTTCACAAATGTCATATAAACAAGTTATAGTTATCTATATGGACGATACCTAGGATTTAATAATGTTAGACCTAATTTCTTCTCATCAAACATCTTCAAAATGTATTTCTAAATTATGAATGCATAACGAATTATTAAATACGAAGATATTTACTGATACTATCTATGTACTTGTTTTAGTTTAAACAACTGAAACCGTTGATTTTATTAAGAAGTAAAAGTTTACAGTAAAATCTGTATTGAAAATTTAGTGATATATTCTGCTAAACTGTTATAATTATCTGAATCTTTTTGTAATGTACACTGACGTCAACTTTTTAAATGGAACTCGACGTCAAAAACACGTGGCTGTTGAAATTTGACGACTTTGTGTCTGTTTCGCTACATTATGCTTAAAAATTTTTTGCATGTGTAGTAGCACGATGCTTGTTTAACAGTAAAAATATTGAGTATTATTCAATATGAATGTTATATCACGTTAACAAAACAAATACGATTTTTTTTATTTACGATGAAAACGCAACAAAGCTAGACATTTTTTTAAATTGTAAATCATTATTGAAAGTTAAAAGGAAATTCATTCAGTAAGCAGTAAGCATGCTTTTTTGTTTTGATTTTGGTGTCATTTCTTTTTGATAAATGTAAATACGTAGCATGATTAACAACACAGAATACTTCATCTTAGGCTCTTTCAGTAATGAACAAAATGTATTGTCTTGTGCGTGTAATAATTTAAAACAACAATTGCAAACTGACTTTATTTAATTGACAAGAAAATCGGATTATACGAACTTCGTAAATAATATATTCTCACGATGATTGAATATTTTCCCGCCCACTAGAGTCATTGTCATTCTTCATGTTGAGCATTTCTCTCTCTGAAGTATGCTTAGCATCTGCATAACGAGAATGTCCATACTTCTTGACGAAAGGTGCCAGTAGTCTAGCGTCTACAGTCTTGGGATCCTGGAAGCCGGTGAAATAGCTGACGATTAAACCAACAGTTACGACGGTAAGTGAGCCCGTAAGGCAATAATAGTAGAATGAGATCTTATACAGAACGAAGGCATCGTCACCCATTCCTTCAGGCAGTGGCGTTGGCCTGCAAAATAGTTCACAGAGATATTTATTCGGCTGCATGTGCAGGCAGCAGTCTGACTCTAGCAAAGGAGTTCTACATTCTAAAGACATCGTAGTACAAGTTCAGTCAACTAAGTATGCAAATATATTCACCTGTAATTGTGTAACAACACATTAAATATTACAAAATGAAATATTATTTAACTTAAGAAAATTTTAAGTCGGTAACATATAAGCTTAACTGTCATTAAAAAGTTTTACAAACTAATATAACACAAACAAAAACATTATTAATTTGTCAAATATTTATGAAATCAAACACAGTATATAGACTGAACATGTCCTTGCACTGCTGTATCAACAATCTTGCAAACAAACAAATACAAATACTATGCCCTTACTCAGTTTTCACTTGTTGACATGTTATCATTATAACAACGTTATAGGACGTTATATCAGCTGTACTATTACCTTCTAACTTACTGCAAAAATCTAAAAAAAAAAAATAATAAAAATTAATGACGTAATATTTTTTCAATATCGACATAATATGGTAAGGTTATATAGGTAGGTTTTGAAACTAACAGTTTATATTTCCATAAAAATCTTCACTGCAAAAAATTTGAAGCAAACTTAGAACTTGTCCGCACGTGTGTATAGAAAGCGCCGTTAATTTTTTTTTTTAGACAAATAGAATCAATTTCAAATTTTGATGGTCACCTTCGGAAGTTAAAATGCTCGTGTAATTCTAAATTCGTTATTAAAGTGTCGTGTAGTACACAAATAAAGTCAAGTACTTTAAATAAGATATTTACTGTGGTAATCTTACCATCTAAACATGTTTCTAACAGAACAACTTATTATAAGCTGTTTTAGTTCTTAGGTAGTAACGCTTTTCAGACGCTATGTTATTGGACCTAGACAGTCAAACAAGGTGGATATCTCAAGGCTCCTTCTGCAATTGTACTTACGTGGGTGTTGGAGCCACCGTGATGTTGAACATATCTTCACAGCCCTCAGTGGACATGGGCAGGTATCGGAACCTGTCAGTCCCAGTAGTCTCATATACACGGGCACCGATAATAATCCATGACATAAGAAAAAGGCTTGCGGCACTTCCGGCTAGGCAACCCTGCAGCAACAATGCAACAAAATACACGCAGATTAAAAAATATATATTTTTAAAGTATCAGTTTATGCACACTTATACAATATTTTCGTGTTTGTAACCAATTTCGTTCTAAATATGTGTCGTTAACGTCGAGTTTGAAAGTGACTTTTAGAGCTAATATTTTCTGAGCAACAAAAAACATTTTCTTAATTGGGTGTTAAAAATAACGCAGTTAACAAAAACCATCCATGCGCATGAATTATGTGGTAATTGTTACACCATTAATCAATTATTCGATTCATTCACAATTTTTTTTTTTCAAATTTATTCCTTCAAAAGTTATAATATATCTAAAAATGATAACCAAACTTTGGCAAAATTTTAAGCATTTAAAATTTACTACGAATATATGTCTTGTTAAAATTATTTAGTAGTACACGTTTTGTGTGAATACATAATTTTCATGAACATTTTATACACGAGGCAGTGTAGTTGGTAGAATTCTTTTACAGTGACATTATGAGGCTTGTTGGTGGTACAGATGTATCATAAACAAGTTTTATTTTTAAATACAAACTTTAAGTTTTAAAGATAACTCACACGTGTAAGGAAAATAAATTTTATACACTTTCGTCCTCGGCTTTGCTGGCGTTTCTTACTCATATAAGATAAAATATGCTTTCATTGAGCAAACTCTTTATACGCCAGATTGGTACATCAGTCGTCAAGTTTTAGAACGCCCAAGCTGCTAGTTCAGCTATTTCTGCAGCAGGATAAGTAGGTACAGCTGTCCACACGAAAAGCACACAATTTTGTCCCCACCACTAATAGCGAATTCACCTGGACCTTATGTATAGCATTGCAAAGTTGACGGTGTGGGGTAATTATAAACTATTAAATGTAAGAGGTAAAACGAATGAAAAACGTCAGATTTACCCTGTGCACAACCATTGGTGACGGTGCCCTCAATTACATATTTTCAAAATATTCACTTGGAGTTTAATGCCATTAGAAAATTTTGGTGGGAAAAGGATTCACGGATATGTATTTGGTGGCCCAACCTTGAGATTAGTAAGATAATATATTGGAGACGATATTGTCGAGGAACAAAAGTAGAGAGTGAACTGTATAATCCATTTTAAACGACTGCAGGCAAATTGCATTAATTCTATCTGCCTTGCAGTTTTCGTGTTTGAATTGAACATTCTCACACAGCTTTGAACGGAATTTGGGCCCAGAACCTCCCTATCGTCGAAATTATTCATGAAAACAAATTCAATTTAAAAAAATAAAATATTCGTGTTCTGGGCTCATAGAGGTTGTACAACACTACGTCTTAATGGGTTACTGCAGAGTGAATCTCCAGTATAATTTATTTTTCTATGAATTATTTTTTAAAATAAGAAGTAAACATCCTTTGCTAGTAAGACAAAAAATGTCATGGGGTGTCTGTAAAAACATTTGAATAATATAATGTTTCAGAGAGTGACTTTAATTCTATATCTGAATAAATTTACGAATCCGTTATAAGGAAGATCGTCTTTTTTATGAAAAAGTGTAAGTAACACGCAATTAAAATAAAAAAATCAAGACATATGTTGCAAATAACTACAAAATGTTTTGTCATTACTAACCATGCAAAAATGGTTTTTATTTGAAATGTGAATTTTACATATATTCGTGTTCAATTATATTAGATAAATTCATAGGAAACAAAATTAGGTGCATTAAAATAATTATTAAAATTATCTATAATTAAGAGCTAAATGCGCAATACTATAAATACACATTCTGACCCTATTAAGTGAAATGTTATTAAGAAATACCTAAACTATTTTAAATTGGGAAATACATAAAACATCCCTATAAATACTTATATATATATGTATATACATATATTGAATTGAAATATTAACCTACAGAAAGAAATATTATGAACCATATACTTAAAAAATTCAAATACAAACAAATAGGTCTACATTACCTTTGCATTTGCCCACGGAAAGAATATTCCAAGGAGAAACATTCCTAACAGCGTCCCTGTTGTAATCCCAGAGAAACTGTAAGCAATCTAAAAAATACAAAAAAAAATTGTGTTACATAAATGAAAACGCAAACGTATAACTTGTTGGAACGCATGCTTGCGTACATACGTACATACATACAAACAAACATACATACAAACAAACATACATACATACATACAATCAAACTTAACACTTCAATTTGTGTTTGCAGTTTTTGTTGCGCTCCATAACTATAAACATTAAATTTAACTTCCTAAAAATAAGTATTAATTTTATCAGTTATGAATATTTTTAAAACAGAATAAAATGCTTATCATTTTTTTCAACATTGTTAACTAAATAGGGTTTCTTACTACATAAATAATTTAATTTGTTTGTTTAAATTCTACAGGATTAGGAATGTTTTGCAAAGTTCAAAAGTCTCTGTCAGTCCTAATACCTAATTTGAAACACATACTGAACGATCATTTTTGGAGGTGGGAGATTATTAGCATACCTATGCTTGAAATGGACGAGAATATAGAAAGGTCTCAATTTCAGTTTTGTAGTGCGATTAAAAAAATATAATATCATTTGATTCTGAGAAAAAAAGGGAAATTTAATACGCAACGGACTAATTTTTTTAGTAAAATAAACTAAATAAATTATATTTCTTATTGAAAAAAAAATCATGTATAACTCCGCCTGAATTACCCTGATTTATATGACTACTTTTATTTCAAAATTGGTAACTGTTATTGTATTCAAATCTAATAAAAATTACCTTAAATTTAAATGCTATAACAAAACCACATCTGTTTTAGTAAACTAGTCGGTGTTCCTTTATCAAAAAGGTTTATTTTTATGTTTATAACATAAAGCACATAGTTAAACAGCAATCACAAACTTACCATTAGGATTCCAGCCATTCTTTCTATGACGAACACCATAAGAATGCACGTCGTTCCTGTTATTATTACTATACCCTTCAGCACTATGGGGATCTTATTTTCAAAGAATTTTCTTTTCTTCAGGACAGGAGATAGAAAATCTTCAAATATTGTTGCTGAAAGGCAGTTGAAATTGCTCGATAATGTGCTGAAATAATCGCCACATATAAGCCAGTTTCTTTATTTTAATTCTTGGTATTAAATAACTTAAAAAATACAAAACAAGTAAAAAATGCTTTTATACAAAAAGAAATAATAGTAGATTCGATGAAATGATTGTCCTGTATGTATGTGTGTATGCATATTTAAAAATGTATAAATAAACGATTCTATCAAGTTCAATGACATATGTAAAAAAGAAAAAACATTTTTCAATAGGCACGGGGTCTTGCATGTTACAAGAGATGATCCAAACAACATAAAATGACAACATTAAATCATGTAAATATTAATGGAAAAATAAATTTCACTTTTTTTCGACTTAGGATAACTTTATTTTGCCAAAGATAAATATTTAAAAACTGATTGCAGCACTATATGCATATTGGAACTGGATACGTAGTCCATCCGCAATTTGCTACGACAAATAATTTTTTCTATCCTTACTGATGCTAAATTGGAAACACCGCAATCATCGAAGAATAAAAAATAAATTTTTAAAATAAGCAGCAGTTAACTAATTTATCTTAACTAAATATTCTAGAAGGAAACATTTTTGTACTGCAAAGTTATCCATGTCGGTGTAAAATTTACTTCGTTACATTCTTCAGTAAGTAAAACTGCTAAGATTTACTTTCAGATTAACAACAAATCATTCGTCAGAAATACAGCACATGAACAGATCACAGTTATTTACATATCAATTACACCCTTCACTATAAAATAAGTAAGTCTTCATTACGGTACCATTACTTTGACGTCAAAATCGTAAAGCAGAAGTAATACTTTGTATTTGTTTACATTGCAATATTACTGATAGAGAGTGAGTATGACTTTCGTTAGCTTCACAGAGCTTAACCAGGACAATGTCTGCATTTTGGCCTTATGTGTAAATACGCAAAGAAAGAAGTAACGAAACGACGGAGTGTAAACTGGAAGTGGTAAACGTCTAATGTGTTTATAAAGGTATACAGTGTAAATGTTACCAAATATGTGTTACGCATTTGTCTTTTAAATTTTCTGAGTCCTAACACAAATATACAAATAAGCAGACTATGGTTGAAACCACTCAAATATAATTGTGTATAAATGAAATATATATTTTATCTGTGTTCTATTAAGTGTAATAATTTTTTATCACTTGTAATTAAAATTGACACAAGGAAAAGGCTGTATGGTTGTGTAGTGGTCGAATAACTAGCTTCCCAAAATATTAATACAATCTCGAATCCGGGGGTGTTTTTAAATTATTTTCGCATGCCATAAACGTGTCTTAGGGTGGCAGTTTTTTAATATAACAGTTTCCACAACGTTTGTATTACGCCTTTGCTCCATTTTTACATCACGAGGCTCTACATCAGCGTTCAAAACTTCTGTATTTTATGTTGACTGAAATCCTCTTGCTTCAATTTTCAACTCATAAACCTACGTTCCTCAAAGCTAAAATCTGCCAGAAAATTTAAATCTAAAAATGCAAGTATAGATTTATTCAAAAATGAGAATTAAAGTAGGTTTCATAGGAAACTTACAAAGTGCAATGTAAATCAATTATCAATTATCCTATCTATTGTGATAAAACGAAGATTATGCAGTTTTCTTACATTGTTATGTAAGTGGTATGCGATTACTATTTAAAGTACTAGCAAAACGATGGTTAACTAAATAATGAATTAAACTAGCTATAACTAGCGGCTTCATACGGTGTTTTAAATTTAGTAAGATGATTTTTTCGGGTGACTCGTTATGCCTTACTGTACCGTTTGATACCAAAAAAACTTTAGAAGACGAAATGTAAATAGAACACAAAACCTCTCGTAGGAAAATTACTCACCAGACGAGAGCAAAAAGAATCACTGTTAACGTAAAACAGAAGAAAAACTACACTTTAAAATAAATTTAAAAAAATGTAACACTACAATTTTTCTACGTTAAAATTTTGATAAGCTACATTATAAAAAAGTAAATAAGGCAACTCAAGTGCCAAGATCTGCAAAAAAACGCAGAAACACCAAGAACACTCATCTTGACAACACGGGGGTTGAGGGCAAAGTGGTAAGAATTGCAACAGAAGAAGATGCAGAAACGTGGAACAAACGAGCATCGACAATGATCAGCAACTGTACCAACATCGGCAAAGTGCGCATTGAAGCATAGTAGCATGCGGCATTCACGTGATCAGAACCGCTTAACTACATCGAATTCATGCGATCAATTACTGAAATCACGCACTGCAACGGCAGCAGCACGTGTTATGAAGACGGAGGTACAGAAGCACGAAGGACGGAGAAATTTAAAGCATAGTAGCTTACATCCGGTTAGGAAGGAAACAAATACTGTAGCTCGACTTGGGTCGTCCCGAACTAATGTAACATATGTTATAGACTAGCTGTAATGCAAAGCGAACTTTACTTAAGTATAATAAATAAAAATAAAATTACTTAATGACACAAGTTAATGGTAATACAAAATGAACAAGCTTATATCTACGTAAAAATAAATTTACGAGCCTGAATTTAGGAAATATAGAAATAATTTAAAATATTTATTATTTAAGTAGTGTCGTGTTTGATACGGAAAATTCGTCAGGAGTCTGACAGGTGAAAGAAAGAAAGTTCTCTCAAAGCAAATGTGGAAATGGTGACGAAATGATAATTATTAAAGCTACAAACGGTCGAAATTTACCTGTCCACAGCAGGTCAAATCTAAGCCGGAGATTAAACAATTGAATTTCCGTTCAAAAATTGTGTCAGAAGGCAATATTTGTATATGTTTACACTATAATATACTTCTAAATAGTAACGTATGTTTGTACAAATGTAGACATTGCATTATCCAGAATTATTGTTTTCGTGGACATACACTAGGCCTTAAGTTTAATTAGCAAAACATTATGTTTTTGTTGTGCTGTCAACGAAACTTCAGGGATCTGATACGTATTGCCTTAGTTTTAGCCCAATTTAATCGATCATTTCGGTTTCAGTGACACATTTTAAAACTTAAGAAGTTTTCTTAAGTTGCAAAACCGGTATCGTTATTAGAGTGTAATGTGAAACAGCTGACAAGAAATATTTACGCAAGTGACTTCAGAAATTGCCAGTGTAACAGAATCACGCTGTATGTATTCGAAAAACTTAATGAAACGAAAAAGTATGCTGTGTCAAAATGAACAACTTAAAGCATTCTCTATATTAGGCTAATTGGCTATAAGAAATATATCAAGCCAAGATGAGAAGAATCAATCTACCTTAAGCAATGGCGTATGACTGTAAACACACTTATCATGATAAAGTTTCATTATACTATGGGTTCTGTAACGTATTGAATTATAAGGATCGAAAACATCTTCACAGCATGTAAAAAAAAAGATTTAATTAAAATAGACACGGCAGTTACTCGGTCTGTCAAGCAAAAAGACGACTCTTTCTGTCAGGGTACCACTTCGTTAAAATAAATGTATAGGCTAATACGTTTAAGTTGTGTGTAAGAGAGGCTGTAGTCTGGATATTGCCGCAACTATTTGAAACATTATATGTCACTTAACTGGCGTAGGTGCGCCTTTCCAACGCTCAAGCTTCCTCACGACACTTGATGAAAATATGAAAATGATTTTTTAACAATAACTATTTCTTTTTAATCATGCCAAAGTAAACAATGAGGTTAAAAAAGGTACTCCTTTCAAAAGCATATCTTCCTTCTTCTGTCAATATCTCGGTCTGTGAAAGTAGAGGTCTTGACACTGAGGAATAAAATGTGACTCCCTTTTTGTCGCCGAGCGCTAGTAGTAATTTAGTGAAGATTTGTTTTGTTTTGCATTTGGCTTAGCGGAATCGCGTGTATTATATAGAAGAAAAAAATGTAAAAGTAATTTTGTATTGGAACACATTCTTTTTCAACCATAAAATTTAATTTTTTTAAATTTTTCAGATGTATATGCACATTGTAACGATTCTTATATTTTGTAGGGCAGGAAATAATACTTTTTGATCGGATGTGTTCACTAAAACAATGATATATAATATTTTTTTCAGACGACTTATACAAACAGTTCCACACATGCCAATGCATTTATGGACACGGAACATGCATGCACTATATCTGCTTACCTTATTAACATTGTTTTATATAAATAGTTGCAAAAATTGTAAAATACGAGATGTAAACAAGTCAAATATTCCACCAAATTTCTACTAGCTCTTGGTGACAAATAGGGGGTCACTTTCTCTTGCTGAAGAGCATGCGCAGTTTCAAGACCTCTTCCTCTTAGACCGTGGTCAATGTTAACCCTCTGCATAGACAAAGCTGCCAGACATAGAAAAAAGAAAATTTAGGAAGTAACTTAACATTGTAAGTCTTACAGAAATAAGATAAAATATTGATTCTTAAAGGGCAAAATCTCATTTGTCTCAGTTCAAAGATCGCATGTATATTTTCGATAAGAAGAAATATACATACATGTTTACTTAAATACTTCCAAGCTAACATTGTAATATCAAAATAATACATGTAGCTGGATATTCTAATATTATACCTGAGAGATGCACTAAATATTCCAGCAATGAACAAGCCTGGTAGTCCCGGTATGTGAGCTGCTGTATCCATGGTAAAAAACGGAAGAATTTGGTCAGGTTTGGAGATTATCTAAAAAAAATAAATAAATAAAAAATGAAATTAAATTACTGTCTAAAATTTGTAAAAAAATTGAAACTAAAATTACATTAACAAAAAAAAACATCTCCCTCAATATTCTTTTCTCAGGAGGTAAATAAATCAAGTTTATTATTCGCAGACCACACATAAAATTTATTACTGAAATATCCTTACAAATTCGGCTGCTTATACCTCACGAAAAAAATACAGCGGAAGAGACTCACACGCCTTAATGGCTGAGTATATTTCAAATTTGAATTGACCCTTGAAAGTGTTGTTTTAAACGGATGTTTTATCGTATTCAGGATGTGAAAATCATAGTCAAATTAGGACGTAGTTGGGTAGTGCGGCAGTACGGGGGCCTATCACATCAGGAAGTGAGTTAGATTGAGCATTATAGTACCATATTTGCATTTAAGTGATAGGATGGTTGGAGTAGGAAGGATATAGACAAGAAAATACACACAACTTCCCATAACATTTCACGTAGCCACAACACAGTACTCTTGACCTAACTAGCAACATTTTTGTTGTTTAGCAAACGTTACTTTTACTGAAATGCCGTAGTAAGTTATATTCACGGGGACGGCTGAATTCAATGGAAATTTTAATATTTTAGATCCAAAGTTAAGTAACTATTACATATCAAAAGGAAACAGACAACGGTTAAATGAGTTTTCCATAAATTATTGTTTAAACCAAGGCAATTTTATTCGTGAGCATTGAAATCATCGCCACATTTGTGTACTTTAAACTGCGTAGTTCAATAACGCACTACGCAAAATCTTGCTCCTTTACGTTTAATTTTGACTGTGTTACAACAAAAAACAAAATATTCGACGACGATATATTCAAGAGTTAATTAATACATTGCTTCATATTAGTAATAGAGTAAGCATTCGGCTATGTAAATAATTTTGCCTTATTTTCATGAGGAATCGCGAGCCAAGTATAGAGAAGAAGTTCAGTCACCCACTTTATAATATTACCAGAGCTGTAGGCTTACATAGTTGTCTCTGCAGCTAATAGTTTTATAGTTAAAGACCATATTTGTGCACCAGATATATGATTATGATTCGGCATTATGTGTTATGATAACCGAGCTGCAATTGTGATTTCTAGGAAGCAGAGTAAGTAGCTTTTGTAGTACACGGACCTTGTTTACAGTATTTGCCAAACATACACCAAGAAGAAATCTTACTCTCTTTAGATGTGAAAGTGTAATCGGATAGTATAAATTGTATACTGGTGTGAAAACTGTTTTACTCAGAGTGAAACCTGTGGAGCCTGTGGCCGTGGATGTATATATTCACAACCTTTAGAGACACTGGAAAATCGTGCGAACAGTTCACTATTTGTTATGTTCCAACATGCTGTATATAACACTGAATGTTTTGTATATATATTGGTAGGGCCACGATTTTGTCGCA
>PNEQ01004776.1:24941-39037 GCA_003012365.1 Medauroidea extradentata
TGTCTGTGTTCAGACACGTTTCTCATTCGACTACGCCAATCAAAATGAGATTATTGTGAGTCTGTACGTCTATAATTTGCCAAGGCCAGTGGGATTAAAATCATCCAATCACAGACGATGTAGCAGAGCTGCAGGTGTGCACATGACGCATCGAAACCAAATGTTGCAAAAATCTTTTCGCCATAAAATCGCGGCTCTAGCTATCGTTTATTTGAAGCATTGTTCCTCTCTTCAACAGGCCCAATTAGAACTGTACAGCTTGATCACACAGCGTGTGTGATTCGCCACACAACTGTTCACACGTGTCACGGTTAATATACTATAGTTTGTAGGAGACTACGCTAAACATTTTCGCGATTTTCCAGTGTCTCTAACAACCTTAGTTTGAAGACTAGTTCCATCGGGGAGTTTTAATGCGATTAGGTTTTGCTGCGAAATTACTGGTACCGAGAAGACGACAGCCCAGTAAATATATGTTATTACATATTTTAGTCAAACCCTGATTAACTTTTATACATAAGAGGACATGTCATTTTCCCAACATAAAAAATAAAGCCTGTAATTTTTGCATAATCACTCATGGAAGTCACAAAATGACCGTTGTGGAATAGAGAAAACTGAAAGAAGTAATTAACTTGCCGAAACGAGATTATCAATATAGGTACGAAATGCTGTGAGTCACATAAAGACTCTTTCGAGATTACAGAGGAATACATTTTCTGGTTTTTTAAATTAATTAAAATTTGTTAATTTTGCCATAACTTTGAGTTTGTGGGTGTAAGTGAATTTTTAAATAAAAAAATAAAAAAAAAAACATTGAAATATTATCTTAAAGGGTGTTCAAGTGGGGAAAAATCTTAATTTTATAATTTTACGAAATAGTGTTAATTTTGTATACGTTACCTGAAAGAACATTATCCTCTTATAAAAACATTAATCTCAGCCAGTTTTCCCATAATGGCACTTCAAAGTGAAAGTGTGCGCCTTTTTAGTTCTTACAAGAAGCAAAAAATTAATATAAATTAATTAGAAAATTCGAACTGAAAATACGTGTTACGAGTTGCTGCTTGCCATGTTTAAAAATCCGTTACAAAATATTTTTGTATCAAAAACTTCTGAAATTTCGAACTTTTTTCCTCTTTTATCAATTTTGGAGCTATACTACAGGTATTTACGTAGTCATTACCCTTAAGCAAAAATTAAACATATTTATAGACGGTTTTGATATCTATCTTTAACTTATCTACAATACAGAATATTTCTTTTTACTACCAAAGAGATTAAATTAAAAAAAACACTTGAACAATATTTTAGATTGATTTATGGGTTAGTTACATATTGATTACTAAACGAAAATACGTTTCACATCGTGTCACCATATCAGGTGTCGAATTTCGGAAATTCATGAAAATTCTTTTCGCTTGTTTAAAGAAAGCAAAAATCGTAAGCAAATTTCACCTTGATATATAAAAAATTCAGTGACGTGTATGTGTAAAGATTTTGAGTCGAAAACATACATTACAATGTTTTAACTCTTAGGTGTAAAATTTTAAAAATTGTAAGTGAATGTTATTTTGGGTATTTACGTAAATATATTTCTGAAGCAAAAAGTACTATGCTATGTCGACTGGTTTAATAGACATGGAAGAGTAATCGAAAAAAAAAAAAAATTCAAAGAAATGTAACTAAATTAGTTTAAAAGATTTCACGTATGTTCATGGAAAAAAAATTGTTACAGCAAACTACTTTTTATCGATTAAAGATTCTAGTAGCTCTCTCTCTCTCTCTCTCTCCATATATATATATATATATATATATATATATATATATATATATATATGTATGAGTCAATATAAGAATGAGGAGCTTAATAATTAGAAACCTACAACTAACTCAAATATCTTGGCGCGGAAGAAAAAATTCATCACATTTACTCCATGATTATGTAGATAATAACCGCATATAATAATCCACACCTTTAACACAGAAAATCAATGTGCATAAAATGAAGGATTGAATGTACGGAACTATGTGTGGTTGCACGCCTATGAGTATTAATATGTGTGCCGTAGTAAAGAAGAATTTCCTATGTTTTGCTAGTAGAAAAAACTAAACACCTCTGTAAGTAGAAGCGTGTGAGTCTAGTGATGTATTTAGAGTAATACAATACCAAGTTTTATTGCCGCCTGAATAAGGCTCTGTGGGTTGACTGAAGGATAAAGTAAGGAAGATCTTGATGTAAAGGTGCAAATAAGGTGAACTTGAGTAAAATCTGAGCATTTTCCGTTTGCATTGCACAGTCAGGAAATTGAGATACTCAGTTGAGGTGGAGTGTTACCAAAAAATTCGCGAGAAAAATGATTTCTCTTCATGCATCGACTTACGAATGTAGCTAAAATGTATGTTATGTTTTATAAATTGTGCACAAAATTTACGTGATTGCGATTTGATAGATTACATTTAGTGTTTTACATTCTGTAAAGCTGAAAAGTGCAGACAAAAAATTTTCAAAAAATACGTACATATTGTTTACAAAATGGTATCGTAAGCATTTTCCTTGAAAACAAATGTGACATTTAATATTACGACATCGCTTTAATGCAAAACTGTGCAACGGTAGTAAATTAAGTTTTAGATACCAGTGCGGTCTTTCCTCTACATCGTGGTTATGATCCTCCTCTTAACTACCACCAATAAATTCAAAATAACATTATTTTCCCCCGTGTGGCATTTTAACCTCTGTTTACTGCCGCCATGATTGATTTGCAGCTTGAGAAAATCTTAAGGAAGGTCTAAGAACACCTAAGAGAAATTGTCAGTTTTTCCTTAGGTTTCACTAACTTTTCGTATCTGCAATGAAAATTTCTCACTCTTCACTCAAAGAGGCCTTAGATTTTTCTCAATACGACTGTGCAATCAGCCCAACGTGTAAGATAAAACTGGCGCTAAATACAGAAAACTGCCTAATCCTAAAGACGTACCGGTTCTTCGAGGTTAGTTTAAAGTAGATGTTTGAAGTAGGATCTAAGATGTTGGCGCAGGAGAAATTGTGTAACTAATAAATCAGCATTGGCATAAATTGAATAATCAACCTTCCCTGACAGCGCAAGTAGTGATGTAAGAAAACCATGGTAAACGGAAATTAGTGCGTCCGGGCCGGCAGTCAGTCGAATGCAAGTATATGTATTTACGACTTCATCAAGTGATAAGTTACTGTCTCAACACATAGTATTCTCATAATAAATAACTGTACAAAAATGTTATTACCTTCGATGTAATGGGGTCGCAATTGTAATAACTTGCGTATATGAGCAGACCAGTCAAGAATGACGTCGATTTAACGACGATGTATCCTAAGTAGAAGATCACCAGAGACCTGCGAAAACGGAGTTTTAATCAATTCAAATTGCTCTTGCGAATATTTGTTAGTTTACAGCATGCACTTTTAAGCTCTAAACGTTTCACATTCTTGTATTACATGAAAATAAAATAACAGCTGAAGTGATATTGAATATAATAAATAAAATTTATGTATTATTCTAATGATTTAAGCAACTAGTAACAACCTATAATTATGAAATTATTGGGTAGGCCCAATTCAATATGACGAATTATTTCTTAAAAACCGAACATAAATGACAGGTTTAAAAACAAAGCTTGGTTTTCCATACACACTTACACAGAACATAAATAAAATAAATCAGTATTTTATTAATTCCGTAAATTAACACGTTTAAACAATATTATGAAAAATAACGTTTATTAAAAAAAAACAATATTGAATATCTGAGAAATTTTTTTGTATTTGTTCCATTTTTATATTTGTTTGAATGCAAAATCCAACCCATTCATCTAACTTCTGTGTGTTTATTAGTAATAAGTATATATTTTGAAATATCAGTAATTTGATATTTTCACACAGTTTTCGAATTTCAAAACCATTTGACAAATTCAACCAAAATTTAATATTTTCATAACTTTTATTTAATAATTCATTTAAAGTGGTTTCTTTGTTTGCAATTTTAAAATAAAAAGTACTTTAAAATACGTATGTTTGTTATACTTACTTATCTACTAGAAAAGTTTCGAACATGCATACCTCTACGACCGTTAGTAATCTGAACATGGATTTAAGCAATCCTTATTTGTAAGTAAACGTGAAGATATCGCATACTTAATTTCTATATTTAATGGAACGATTGTAAATTTCAGTTTTAACACATACTTTTCGTTCCATGTGAATCATTTGTGTAACAGAGTCGTATTAAAAGATTAAATAGTATGTATCAATTGTACTTGATGTAATTTTGAAACAACGGTTTAAGCGAGCAGAGAGATTATAATAGGCTAAACAGTATATTTTTGGGCTGATGTAAGGTTTAAGTAAATTTCGTATGGTTAGGGGCGTAAAAAATAAATGGAGAGGCCATCTATAGACTGTGATAATCAGTTTCTTTGTATGTGTAAATAATTGTGTGTATATGCGAGTGGTTGCTATTCTGGACGTACCATATGTGTCCGAAAACAGCAGGCTGTCTTCCAAAATACTTTATAAACTATTGTAGAGCTGTATCTACTTTTTTCCGAAGTCATATATATATATATATATATATATATATATATATATATATATATATATATAGAGAGAGAGAGAGAGAGAGAGAGAGAGGGAGACAGAGAAAGAAAGAGAGCTGTTAGAATACTGTCCATATCAACCCAGATTGTTGTAGCAAGAATTTTGAACCATTCTTTATAAATTTACGAATGCGTGCGTGGTGTTAAGAATTAAATTAGTAGTTGCGAATAAAATAGTCGTTCAACAATTCATCAACATGCGGAGTATAAAAGCAGTGAAATACTTACATTCTTGCTTTCCTCAGTGTTGGTAGTGCTATAAACTTTTGTATCATTCCTTGATTTACGCAGAGTGAACACGTCCAATCGAATGTCGTTCCCACAGCAACTGTCCAAAAAGTATTCCTAGCAAGTGGACTAGGATCTAGTCTGTAAGTAAAGCAAAACAAGATTTTAAAGACAAAAAATTTGTAAAAAATAAAAAATAATAAAAATAAGCAGTCGTACCAAGTGTTATTTGCTGGTTTCGAGTCGTATTAAAAACCATAAATTTTAAGTTATGCTCACTTGTTCCTTTTTTCGAATTATTGATGTTTTAATATTTAGCGAAGGAAGACTATTAGTAAAATGTTTAGCAGTTTTGTTTAAAATTATTTTCACCATGTTGGTTATTTTTTTTCAAGACACTCATTTAAACTAATTATATAATTTTCGAATTTTTGTTTTAACTTTTTAGTCTAAACCGTATAATTTGGTATCTCTGAAAAACATTCTATCACAGCAAATAAAATTGTAAATGAAGCTGCCAAGCATATTTGTGATATCTGTTCTCATTATCGCTTAAATGATATGATTGCAATAACAGCAACAACAGGTAAGCATTGCATTTAAAAAATGTCTAATGACTTAAAGTTCTATTAAAATTTGATGAATTACTTGGGACATGCACCACTGCAGCCAATGACAAATGTTCCAAATTGTTATTTTATGTATAACTTGCCCATATTGCAATAATCGTACAAAATACTAGTAACAAAGAAAAAAGCAATTTATAGGTTACTTTAAATTTTGACACAATAATGTCGACCAGTAAATTTTTTCTTCGACATTAATGTAAGATGTTTAATGTTCTATTCTATTATATATATATATATATATATATATATATATATATATATATATATATATATATATATATATATATATGTATAACTTAATCGGAGGGTGGATTAGAGGCGTGGGGTGCCTTAAATACAAACACGCTTAAAGTGATTCATACTTGTAGGAAATAAATTTGAAAATGAATAGAGTATTTTAATTAGAAAGCCTGCAATAGCAGATTAACTCGCACATGCCATTTCGGTTTTAAATTTTTGACTAAAGCTAACATTCTATTTTTTTGCAAACACGCCTAATTGTATTACATCCAACAAATATTACACTTTTAAATAAAAACTGCAAACAACCTGATAAAAAACACGATTGCTAAGAATGTAGTACGTGGTAATAGGCTAGATTCCCGTATTACTTTCACTATGACGGAATATAAAATTTAAAGTGATTCTCTTCAATTTAAGCTCTAGGTTACATTATACTATGTTCGTAGTAGTTAATTGATTTTAATAAATATCTGATTTTTACCGAGTAAAACACAAAAATATTGACAAACTCGCAGTTCTCTCATTGTTCAGTTTATATAAACATATCATATATATTTTCCAGTTTGTTTCGTTCAACTTAATTTGCCACAAACTTCTCAGTAGCCGGTATACATAGAAGCGTAAAATAGGAATTTGTACGTAAATGTTAAAAAAACCTAAGTCCTCAAAAAGTAGAAAAATAATTGATATTATACTTTGTGTTAACAGAGAAGCAAAGCGATTACGTTGGATTTTCGCATATTAATGTTTTGAACATGTTTGTGTTGTAGGCCTACTTAAATTATTCAAAATGTTATCTCCCGTTTACTTAGCTCTTATCATTTCGGCACTTGTCAATGGCCGGAGGGCTCTCTTGAGAGTATTCCGCTTCCCTTGCCCCACCATCCATCTTACGACGGCGCCTCACCATTGCATGACCTCTCTTTCAGGATATGCAGATGTCTAAAAACATCTAGTAATAAATCTATTTCTGGGTACGATACCGTGATATTCAAGTATCGTCCTAATATATAATATGCTTGCAAAATGAAATTAAACAGCTTTTTGGGGTTGAAATAGATAAATTTACTACAGCGTGCCTTTTCTTTCCTACTGTTTCAGCATCGTACATCTACACGAAAAAAGTTAGCAAAACACTTGAGTTGGTATTTGAGAAAGGATTATTTTTCAAATGAGGATGTTTAAAAGTAATTTATCAATGGCAATATTTGTGTTGCGATATATGGTCGTAAAGATCAACGAACTCAACATAATAGTTAAATATAAATACTTGAAGCTATTTTAATGCCCTAGTTAATTTTTTTCCGCAGGTTTTGTCTTTCTGCTGCATGCAAATATTTTTATTCGGCAGTGGTAGATACCTCATATTTTGTTTTAAATTAGTATTGCAAACAATGTATTAGTACAAATACTCCAGGAAGAGTTTAATCAAATTGCGTCTACAAGTGGAATCAAATATAAATCTTAGCTGAGCATAACCACACTACAGATTTTAATCTCTCGACATACTGTGCAAAAGCGACAAACAAAACATAAATTGCGGGAAAAAATTTTTTTGCGCAGTATTTGGAGAAGTTATCTGTTGTTAAAAAAATTTTGCAACAGTACCGAATACAAACAAAAATGTTTAGTTGCACAAGAAGTAAATATTAATTTACTGAAATTAAAAACTATGTGAGACGTCATATGGTACAATGCGGTAAACCATAAAATGGATTAGCGTAAATTTAATAAAATTTTTAATATATGCTCATATGAAACAACAGTAGTAATATTTTCCAAGTGCTTCTTTTGAAAATTCTTCAGATTATCTTGTACTAATTATCTATAGATTGAAAGAAATATAATACTAAACCATAAATATAGCCTTTTTGATGAATATCTGCATGCTAACACATTGTTTCTAGTCGAATAACGTAATTATTTTTACCAAATGTTTAAATTAGTATTTTAATATGTCTAACGATTTGTCACCTAACCATTTACGCATTAGGCGTTGCGAACGCAAATTTGCCAACAACGCTCAAATATGCGGAAATATTTGCACTACGTTTCAAATAGCTTCTGTGCAAGATTAATTTTCAGTAAAAATATTTTTTTTAACTACCTACAATTTTAAAATGTGTATTTTCGTATTGTAAGTTATCGGTATGTGTTGTAATTTTTAACTACCAAATAAATTCACGCTAATAAATAACATTTGATACATGAAAATTCGAATTGATTAATATTTATACAAATAACGTTTTAATTAGTTTTGTGTATGTTATCTTTTGCACCTTTGTTGTTGTTTTCATAATATGTAATAACTACGCAATAAAATTTGTAATATGTCACTGTGATGTTCAAAACAGTGGTTTATCGATGAACTAAAAGTAATCCGACTTACACCAGAAAATCAAGTCTTCCTCCTTTCTCGCCTCTGTCGAACAAAACGTTGAAGCCACCGACGTTGATGAGTCCTAGAATAGCGATACTTAGCGATGACCCAACTGTGACAAATGACTGTAGAAAGTCAGTCCATACGACGGCTTTCATTCCACCCTGGGAAAAAATGCGCCTTATAACACACCAATTTGAATACATATGTTACGGTAACCAATATAAGCCATCGCCATATATTTATTCCGTTGCAAAAATTACACAGAAAAAAATTGTTATTAATATTTATTAATTTTTATCATAATATATGTGAATTTTTTCTATGTTTACAGTGGAAATCATGTATAACTAGATATATATAACGCAGCAAAATTGAAGACGTAAAATGTAGGGAATTTTTTAAGTTAAAAATTTTAATAAATGTGCAAATATATAACGATAGGACATTATCTTCATTGGAAATTTGGCTAAATCATTTAGGATGCTTAAGATTATTTTTTTAAGGACTAAACAATACATTCACAAAACGTAAAGCTCCTATATGACTGGCATATTCTCTCATCAGGCATTTTCTCCTGGCATACCTAACAGGCATATATCCTCAGGTTAAATGAAACATGTAAAGTATTAGTTATGTTTGTTAGTACTTTCGTCTTCTGACATGAGTGATACTATTAGTTGCAAATATTTTCAGGATGGCATTTACAGATTGGATATCACACCCGAAGGTAGACCGATTGACAGGGATACCGTGTTCGATTCCCAAAACCAGCTGAAATATCGAATTAAATTAAATCATACTACGGAGTGAGTGAGAGATTTTCGATAGCGTTCAACATCGAGGTTAGCCCGTGTCACTTGTTATTGGGTCGAATAGGGGTAATGCAGCGCCGGCAGGAAGGTTAGGAGAAAGTGGGAGATCCCCGAGAAAACTCGTCCACCAACAGCATCGTATGGTTCGATTCCAAAAAACGAAAATCCGGCTAATGTAATGCTATAACGAAGGACGTAAGAACACTTACGAAAGAAAGTAATGATCGCTTTTAAACTTCACAAGAATTATACAGTTGCCAACTTTAACAACATGGAGTTAAATATATACGTAAAACTATTTATATCTCAGGTTTTCTGTTCCAAACCTGTCGTCATATGGACAAACGGTCCTAGAGATCAAAAAATATGTAAAACAGATCTCCCTAATTAAATATAAAGTCACGGCAAAAAAAAAAGGAAACCACAGTCCTCAAAACAAGTTATGTACACTTAAAACATATTCGGAACGCATGCGTTATCAATGTAAGAGACGGTAACGCAAGCCAAAACGTAATAAAGTGTTGCGATTTTGTATTCTTCTGCTTCGTGGTTTTTTAACGGACAGGTATGTATAGTGTGTTATCACTTTTTTGAGTCTTACTTATATTTTATTTAGCCCAAATGCCGTTGACATTTTATGTGTTTAGTATGTAGTATGTAGTATGTTGTTAAACGGTCACCTCATAATGTTATATTTGATTATGTCTAAGTCCTTGATAACGTATTCACAACGCAAGGCCTTTTTTTAATTAGCATAATTCCGTCGTCTGCAGTACGTGTGTTTTTTTAGTTGGTAAAATTATTGGGAACGTGCAAAAAACTTTCGACAAAATACTCTTTGCAGGGCGTTACAGTAGCCAGAGAGGTGGATGTCTCAAGTTTTGTACGCATTAAATGATGGGATTATTGATCAGCGGCAGACTTCAAAGAAACAAAAATGTCTACAGAAAACGTGCTAGTGATCGGCAAAGTATGATATGTTTCCTTGTGTAACCATCAGTAGTGACCAAATTGGAACTGAACTCAGATATTAGTACAGTATATGTAAACATTTGCTTGATTAATCTGACTAAGACCACGGAAAGTAGGGACTGATCCTGTCTATGTTGATGTATGGGAACTAAGTAAAGCCACCGTTTTGGGCGTCCCATTATGTAAATCGCCTGTCCCTTAACCAGACGTAATACGAAGAAGTTCGTAATATGCTCCCGGTCCGCAATTTTATAGTTAAATAATTTTGTTCCTTACATCACTAATAAGCACTACTCTGAGATGTTTTTAATGTTTAGAGGTGTACCAACGCTAGCGCCCATAACCTCAAGACTTTTCATCGCCATGATGGGATGCCCAAACAGCCGGCTTCAACTTCATCACAACAAGCCATCTCATGACTATTCTTACATACATGACGGGAAGGAAGTAATGTACAAAACACTTACGAGCATAGTGTAGAGCATACAGACACCGCACACGGTGGACGTAATGAAATGCACGTTGATACCTGTAACTAAAAAAAAAAAAAAATTAAATAATAGTCACTAAAACAGTTGCAGTTGTGGCTATAAAAAAGAGAAAGTAATAAGTTACTAAGCAACGTGTGTGGAATATTAAGCTAATGATAGTGTTACATGGGAAACAACACAACATCGAAAATTATACATACAAATATAAAAAAGTTGGATGAAGCTAAAGAATTTATATTTGGGCGTATTGTGAGAGATTAATACAGGGAAAAAAAGATTGCTGTATTCTTTAAAAGCTTTTGAAAACTTATACATGCATGCATGTAATTATTATGTATTACGCTTCTAGCAATTCAAACTGTATTATCTGAGAAGCAGTACGTCAGATGAAACTTGACTGTGTTAAGTTATTAAAGTAAATTAGATAGTAAAGAATAACTAAGGTCTAGAGTAAATGTTATCTATTGCTTTAAACTGGGCTTTGTTCGTTGAGATACAATCAAGTTTTACAAATTGTTTTAAACAGATTTTCCAAAAATGAACCTTATGGCAAAGTAAGTGAATAAATATTAAAAAGGAGCAATCGTAGAGAATGTTTCGTGCCATATTTATAGGTTAATATTTTGCATTCGTAAATCGTAATCTCGTACGCCATAAGTTAAATGTCCGTACTTTGATGTCAGATGATCTATCCTTGAAATTTATCAGATGAATAAATTATTTCTCAAGAAGTAAACAAACGCATTTTTCAAGAAATGCTTGTTGTAGCATTTTGCATATTAGTCATCAGAATTATATATTTTTGAAATAGTGTGTATTGCACAGATGTATGCCTCGCACTATCTAAAATGGCTTTGTTTAATATTTTATTGTTTTATTAGGTTCTATTTTACACAGTAATTTAGTTATGATTACTGTAAATACCTTGATTGAAGGCTAACGCTGGCACATATATCACTATTGGCAGGTAGAGTGCGACGCTCACGGTGAAAATGAAAGAACACATTTTGCGGACGCGTTTGTCAAACCGCAATTCCAGATACTGAAAAAATAAACACCAGTGGTACAACAGTAAGAGAGTTTAAATAATTTTTTTCAGATCACGAAAACTATGTGAATGCCACTCACCTCGTACGTTGATGTAAGTTGTAGATCGAAAAAAAGAGGTAGAAAAATAAAGAAGCTGAAAAGGCAGGTAATAAAACCTGCTATATACTGATTGAAGTAAGCAGCTCCATACGTGTAGTACTCTGTAGGCAAAGCCAACATTGTGATGCCAGAGACATGACTTGAAAAAGAAGAGACCATACTTGAATTAATGAATAATTTAACAGGCACCATACAATAAGGAAGTATATCCATAAAATATATTTTAAAAACTTTAACTCAGTAAAAAAATAACACTCCGATGAAACCAGGAAATAAATAACATTTTTTATTTTATTGGTCTGGTTTTAAAGTGATTTAATACACAACCACTAAGTTTCAATCTTAACCTTTTTAATTTGTATAATGATTAATTATTTATAACTATCTTAATGACAACATGACTTATTACAACACATATGATAGTGGCATAAGAGCCGTAGAAACGATGCAAATTTTATTTTATTTTTAGCCAGTCAATAAAATGTAATGAAATTGCTAGTTACGAAAAGCGATGTAATTCATAACCAATTTAATTTAAAGTTTTAAATATTTATAATCTCAATTCTAATTATGTTCCAAGAAATAATTAACATTTGTTCGATGAATTTGAGTCTAATGAATATGAATTTATTTGTCGAACAGTTTTCACTTAATAAAATTACATGTAATAATTAAAAGTATTTCAATGTCAAATACGTAACACGAGATAAGTATATAGTTACATAAAACAAAAATTTATTAAAACTTCCTGTGTAGAAACATGTTTAATTTTTCTTCATTTCTTTAGCGAAGATATTCGTGTTGACTGATAAATAAGACTCAAATCTAGTCAAGATAACAATCTGTAGAGTACTGAGTTACAGAACATTGCAAATAAGAATTTGGAAGGGCACCATCCTCTAATATTCATACATGACACCCAGTTTATTATTATTATTATTATTATATATATATATATACACGTGTCCCTTATAAGTCACTAAAGGGTTTGAAAACACATGACAGGAAAGCTTACAGAGCTATGCCCACTTTTTCAGCAGATTAAATACGATGTTAAACACTATATCACTACGTAGTAATTACATTATTATCCGCTAAAATGTTGTTCATCAACTTTTGTGTAAGCAATCTCATTATATGTTTTAATAAGTTGCTGCGAAATTCATAGTGTAACATGACTACATTCACTGAGCAAAAGCGTGTGCATAAGTAGCCAGTTTATGTAAAACTATTCCGTTTTTAGTTGTTGACTCTGCGCGAGTGTACGTTTTGTGTGGTTTAGCTTCTGCGACAAAATTAACTACTTAGAAAAAAAACCATGCAGTTAAATAAAAAATTTTCAACTGTCTAGCACGAAAATATATTCTCGACACCGCTACCTAGAAACACATGATGCCAATGGTCGAAAACAAAATAATCCGAACGGGCGTTATCTATTATTGTGAGGGAATTGTAAACGGAAAGTTTGTCCACGGCCACAAATAATTCACATATAGTACGTTACCGTAAATGTGCGATTCCACGTGCTCCCACTCAAGGGTTTTGCTTGATAGTAAAGAATACGTTATCTTCAAACATCAGAAAACGCAACATTTAAAAATTAGAGACCACATTGTACAACCATTCACAAAAAGAATTCTGGGTCGCATTGACATTACAAATTTTTCTGAAAACTCGCATTATCACAGACAAATTATTATATTGCGTACAGTATCAACTGCGTAAGCATAAATTTTATTTAAGAGGTTCCGAAAATCATCATGCCATAAGATAGCAAGTAAATGATGAGCGCAAGATAAATGTGTAGCGCGGGGCACTTAATGAACGGATTATTTGAGTCTTCAATAAGCGGCAGTTTATCAACACCAACAGCTCCATGAAAACGATGCATATGCACGCAGAAAAACAATTTGAACAATTTTATTAAAACATACCTATGAAATAATTTGATAGTCTTCTTTTCTGAGGTTAGCAGGTATACGCTTCATTTAACAACGTGTTTATAGGAAAATGGGTAGAGAGATACGATGGTTTCTACATTTATTGAACATAATCATGGTTGTTTATTATATTGCTGGCGTACGACAAAGACAATGCCAACCAAATTAATTACTGTTTAGTTGACTGAAAGATCAAGATATCCATCCCACAAAGAAAATAATATATCGCAGAAGAAATACGCCACAGAACACGTGAAGATCTGTAATGTCACTTAAGCGTCCTTAGTGTTGCTTTCGTACATCCAGGAAAGACCTCATAATTATGTACTAATAGACGTATAAAAATGAAATTTTAATTTAAGGTGCAGGTAACCAAGTGTGTTTAACACTATCACTATTCTTATAATAAACTTTTAATATATGAAGACAACAAGAAGAAAAGGGAGAATGTCACTGTTTTGTCAAAAATGAGTTTAATACAGAAACAGCAAGTTACTATCCCGTAGAATATGCTGCACTACTGAAACAGAACGAAAAGGACTATAGTCACTGTAAAATTCTACTCTGAATATTTACTGTACAGGAACAAAAGGAGGAATGTCCTCATCGTACAG
>PNEQ01004776.1:40037-52994 GCA_003012365.1 Medauroidea extradentata
TTAATATTACGGTGAATTTACAAATGATGTGTCACTACTCTAATGTATACACAACACATTAAATGTCAGAATGCAATATTTGTATTTGTCATTTAAAATGATATATATGACTGAAAGTGTTTTGAACTTTAAAATGTCTCTCCTGAACATTTTACTTTTTATGACATTCTCCCTTTTCTTCTTGTTGTCTTCATATATAAAGTAATATTTTTTATATTCTAAGATTTAAATGTATTTGATGTATTTTAGAAAGGTAGTTAACAACTGTGTCGATTTTATAGCAGTCAAAAAAAATATATATATATATATTTATTTATTTTTAACCATAAATAATTATATACACTTGGACACGTAGTACAAAATTCTTTTAAACAATAACTCAACAACGCTTTAATCCGTAGCGTTAAGTGTCATGAAAAACTTTTGTTCCATTAACATTTTTTTACAAGATAAGTAGCAGCAACTTAAGGACATAAGTCAAACGATTGTTGAAAAACTCTATGTACAAATAAAACGAGTACTAAATATGAAATATTCAGCCGGGAATTATAATTCAAAATGTCTGATACCCATTATGCTTTCAAATAAAATATTCACTAATTAGTATAATACACTTGAAGAAAACAATAATACTTTACATTAAATTAAGTTGATAACCAAAAATATATTTTTTTCAACAATACAGGCACATGGCAGGAATGAAATATACCCTATTACATTTAATGTCATAAAACACATGTAAAAACAATTAATAATAGTTAGGCGTACTGGTGGAGTCTTTCCCTGGACGGTGAAAACTGTCTGTCTTCTTATCTGTTACTGTATACTCATATTGTTAAAATGTATGGTATCAATCCCCGGATTTTCGCATACGGGAATCGTACCGGACGATTCCGCTGGTAGAGGAGCCTTCCCAGGGATATTCCGTTTCTCCTCTCCCCATAATATCAACCCTCACCTGGTCTACAGACCTAGATGTAAAATTCTTTACTTCTGTATCTAATTAATTAAATGTGATATTTGGGCGCAACTTTCATTTTAAAAATAAAATTCAATGTGGAAACACATTCGAGATAGCTAAATATTTTATATATCACCTCCTATTTCGTCACTACGTATTTAATAGTGAATTGGAGTATTATTGTACGTAGACTATACTAGTCTCACAGCAATGTATGACAATGCTAAAACCACAGGCTCACCTGAATATCAGTGACATAGAAATAGGGAATACGCTCATCTTCTTTCCTCCTAGAAGATAGTCGACCTTGGTATCTTGTTTGCCGCACACACCTATCAGCACTCCGACAACCGTAGACACTACCAGCATCATAGCAAAAGTGGTGTGATCCAGCCAGCTAAAATGGGCGGAATAATTAAGTAGCGTTGAATTCGTCATGTTACTGAAGCTGGAAAAATAAAACATAATAGAGAGCATTGCTCAAATTCATCGTATTGAATACTCACCTATGTAGTGATTTTAAAGAGATCAGTAACAGTTGACTTCTAACTGTCTAACTTTGAATTTTGCATTTTTTAAATTTTTATTTTCAGTTTCAGCATTTTTTTTAATTCAAGTAATTTTTATTCTTTAATTTTATGAGCATATCATTGTAGCCTGCAATGTCTTTATCCATTGCGATTTTTTTGAGTTTGGCATATCAGTCGGTTTTAGTGTAGTCGTTAAAACAGAAACATGCAAAATATGACTTTAACAAGCCATTACTCGAAAACTATGAGAGATAATAAAATTTCATAAGAGCCAAATGTAGTCACACTTTGTGTCTAAAATAAGAAAAAATGTCTGATACAAATAAACAATAAAAATGGTGATGAAAAATGCGGTAGTAACTTTTCCGCTCGATGTGACACCGATGTAACACCATGAATAGCTATCGCACGTTAACACATTAACACCTGCGTTTAATTTTGCTACTGACTGTCGGGATAAAACAAGTTTTGTTTACTCCGCGGGATTTTAGTAGATGCATAAACAATCGTCGAGACAGTAGATAACGTAAGCTAAAAACTAAACCATCTGCTATGTCGATACGTAAAATCAAATATGTATAGCATTTTAGTTAAATTTTATCATTACAAAGTTAAAGGAACTTAGTTTTGTAACCAACATTAATGTCTTCATACATAACTTGAAAACTGCCTGTAAGACATGCAAATTCGTTTCGGTATCCATAAATATTTATAAAGTTGACGACTCATTTATTTACTCTCCTCGTCCCATAACACACATTTATAATTTTATCTTACCTAAATAAAACACTTTTTAACAAATGTCCTTAAGCGTACACAGTTTAGTAGGTTTAGAGGATTTAATATGTATATTAAAAATATGCAAGTAACGCATGGGTATTTAGAAAATTTATTATAGCAGGCAAATGAGTTACGCCACTGAAAACGAAAAAAAAAAAAATTAGTATATTTTACTTGCTCGATAATACATGAAAAATATTTGCTGGTTAAAAAAAAGAAAATTTCAGGAAGTATATTAATTGTTAGTAACGTCTTATAAGAAGTGTAATTTTTCTTTACTCATTAGGCTCGTAGCCTTATTAATGTATACCCATCTTTAAGGGAATAATAATAACAACATAATTATATATATATATATATATATATATATATATATATATATATATGTGTGTGTGTGTGTGTGTGTGGTGTGTGTGTATGTGTGTGTGTATGTGTACCTAAGATTAATTTATAAATATATTAGTTCGAATTTTTGTCTTCATTTTCTAAAAATACTGTTTGAGATCTCAAGGATAAATACAGAATAAGATATTTAAGTTAAAAAATGGATTGAGTTCTGCAAAAGAAATTTGCTCTCTAACTAAAGTGAAACAATATTTTTATTGACTTACAAAAGTTTTTCAAAAACCGTTCTGATTTCGTCAGCATACGATTTTTGTGTTGGTATATTAAAAATAGATCGCTATATTCCATGTATATTATGGTACTGTTTTTAGGAATGCAATAACGGTATTTATATCTGAAGCTACATCATGAAGTAAGATTTAAGTAAGTGATTGCACAAACTGGAATTTTAGTAATTCTAATCCTTAATTTAATTCAAGTATGAGATTAGTGATTACAGTTCAGATAACTAAATATGCTGATAAATGCTAATCTCTAAAGGAATTTATCAAAGAATATTCCGTATGCTATTATAGGTTGGAATATATGTATTCGTGAATTTCCAGTTACTTATAACAACTCGCATACAGTACAGTCAAATAATAAAACTCTATTTACCTTACAGTTACGATCCAAATGCTTTACCCATATATCACAGAGCTTACAATGGTCGTGCGGATACTACATCTGAAATGCGACAGATTTTACTTCATCAGGACTAAATGAAAAATGTATAAGCAAACTTTAAGTGGTTTAGATGTTTCTTCTGTGCTTCTGTTTATCACAGTGAATACAAGACTTGTTTATTTAGTATGATAAATTTACCTGTGGGCATTGTTCACATCAAGGTCTAGTCGAGACGCAGGACGTAAGAATATTTTCTGAACCTTTTTTTCGGAGATCCTCTTTCATACGACAGAAAACAACGATCTCTGGGGAGTAAAGTTCATACTTTCTTCGTGACTTAACTGAGACCATGTAGACGTGATTTACAGGGCACGAAGAGAACTCTCTTTGCGTAGGTTATCTATGACCTTGCTAAAAAAAGACGCATATTATATATGACGGTTGGAAAATAGTCATGGCTGGGGAAGAAATTAGGTTCAAGCTACCCAAAACTTTTTTATAATATTTTCCTGCTACTAATTTCTTCACCAAATATTTTAAGATATATCTCCAGCTTTATAATTTGGTGTCAACTACATCAGCTAACGACTAAAGTATTGGATATTGGAGACGTCATATTAGTTGCCTTCCCAACCAAACAGAAACAGTATTAATTCGATTTGCTTACAAAATACAAGTCAAAACATTTTTGCTGTGACCGTTTAAACATGAATGAAAGAGAAAATGTTTGAAATGCACTGGCATCTCAAAGTAATAGTTAACAGCATATTATAATTACCATAGTAAAAACATTAACATTAAACCGCAAGTGTTACAAAAATAAATAGGCCATATTAGGCATATACAGTTTTTACGTGACAAATGTGTATTTTTGTCACACAATTATTTTTATGGGTTCTATTTTATTTTACAGTTAGATATTGATTTAGAGGGAAGTTTCTTTACCTGTTTCTATCGATTGTCGTAAAAATGCATATTTTTGCAAACTAATACAAATTTCCTTCATGTATTAATATCCGACAACTTTCCTAATTTGATTCTAACGTTCTCTTATGAATATGATAATCATAACGCTTTCTCAGAAAAATTTTATTCCATACACGATTTGAAAAGTTTCTTCCTCGTACTTTTCTTTGGACGTTTTTGCATTGTCGAATCAGAGCTTTGCTGAACATTTTAGTGATGGTGGGGGTTTTCTGCCCTTGGAATAATTTCATTGTTTGAGTTTCTTGCCGTTTAAAAAAAAAAAAAAACTCTTCGCCAAATAGTGGTCGGTCTTTGCTAGTAAAGTTTACTATATTACCCGGTGTGGAAATTACTTCTCACTATCTTGATGGTACGTGATAAATGGTAAAATGAAAATCTATGTCTTATATGTGTAGAGTACAGCAAACATATTTTCAACAATTAGTTGAACCCAGTAAACACAGAGAAAGTTGTTTAGTTGGAATTTATTTGCACTCTATGAACAGGTGATTGCTGTTGAAGTGTTTGCAATGACTTAATTTCTTGTAACTGGATTGGTGGCAGTTAACAAGTATGCTTACATAGTTTAATTAAAAGAATTTAGTCTTAACCTGAAAATGCTAAAAATTTTTATAAATGAGCAAATCAAATGTTTGCTTTGTGAGGAGACAGCTTGAGTGATGACAGCTACTTATACTGATAAACGTTACCTGTTTTTTAAACAAGAACATAAATAATGGTAGTTGTAAGAAAAATGTATGAACGTGTATATACGTGAATATAATTGGGACACATATCCAACCTCGCCTTACAAAAATTAAATAAAATACCAAACCATCTGGGGTGTATTGTTATGAATCGAACTGTTTTTTGTAAAATCTGCCATACATGTTAAACATTATGAAACATGCAGTCCAAATTTCAAATATAAATGTTCAATGCATATCAGAAGAACAAAACAATTTCTTAATAAAGACGTGTATAAATTCTTTCCCTTTATTTATGAGCATATATTGAATAAACTACTACAGAAAATTCATGCTAATTACTGTGTGTCTTAAATTGCAACTGAATTTTAGAATTTTCTAGTCTAATATTTTTTTTTCTTCAATTGACTATACCTTAGCTGCAGTAAGTTTAACTTGATGCGTGAGCAGATATCGTTGTTATACTTTTAATTATTCTTGCATAAAAGAACATATCTCACCAAAGCTGATTGTTTATTTAACTAAATTTAACGTCATAAAGTACAAAAAAATTGTTACGATTTGTTACGTATGGCATGGCAGTATTATTGTATATTTTAACTAATATATATTTCCAATATTATTTAAATAATGGGTTGTAACTATACGAACGAAGAAATGTATATTTTACATGTTTTAAATATTCAAATGCTTACCAGTAAGAAAGATTCAAATTGATTTGTTGTTGTGTCCTTATATGTTTGTATATTCAGTAGTTTTAAGGTTTAAATTTAAAAAAAAAACTACAATTTTCGCGCACCTTGGGATTGGCGACCGTGTTCTAAATTGAGCTCACCCAAACGATTTATGACTAACGTACACATTTTACGCAACTTGAAACTCTTACGAACTCTTCAGCAAACAAACCGAAGTGCGAAATCTGAGTTGCGTGCTCAGCGGTGTTTGATTCCTCTGTAGACAAAACTTATCTCACGAACTTTCACGCATGGAGTTCACTGCAATAGCGGGTGACAACCCGACAAGAGGACGCTCTCATTGTAGTATACTCCAAGTACACTTCTTCAGCACGTGCTATTCGGTTTAAACAATCACACTCCTAAGAGTTCATATACTGCGGCGCTTCGAGAGAACGGTTCATATACACGTGCAAGGTTAGGATGAGTTTCAATAATATTTTTGTATATTAACAGTTATGATAGGAATCACAGCATGAATAATAGCTTCTTATTTTTTATAAACGGTGCAAGAATTGTGAGATAGTTTTTTTTTTAGTGAAGTACGTCCGAGGCTTTTACAATAATGCTTCAATGTGTAGTTGCGAATACAAGCTGATCAATTTTTTTTCCATAAGTGTGCAACAAATCAGAAGTAAGAAACAATTAAACTATGCTATTTAGTTAAACTAGTGCAAAATTAAATAATATCACTTGAAAGAATAAATTTTTTATATATTATGCAAACCAATCTTAAATCGCATGTTTCAGAGGAAAATAAAGAGGGTGTATGGCACAAGTTGCATGGAAACAGGTTTTCTGGTAATGAGGTCGTACCCATTTATGTAAGAAGAAAAATTTGGCCAGGAAATTTAAAAGATTAATGTGAGCTGTACAAGTTAAGTATTTAGGATCCATACAAGCGCTTAAACATATTAAACTACAAATAATCTACGTTCCAGTACTATATTAAGAATTAAAGTAAAGGAATAGATTTTGGCCAGCACGTAAGGCTGATCTGCACCAGAAAATTTGTAATTTTATAATTGTACTAGAAACTATCCAACTCTTACACATTTCATGAATAATATTTCCCACAAAAAAAACTATTTTTCTATTCCATGACATTCGTACACGCGCCTTAGCTTTTTTTTTTTTTTTTTTTTTTCTATTTTCGCTGCTCACCCAAAGTAAAACCTTTCAAACGGTATGGATGAAATAATTTAAAGTAATAACAAACACCTTTGCAAATTCACGAAATTATTGTTTGTATTTAAAAATGGGTTGAACATACATATTGTCCTGCATAATTTTTGTACCATTATAAATATGGTAAGTTTTACATGAAATATAATAGGTGTCATTCTGAAGCTTAATACACTTACTTTCACTCTAATATATTTCATTCGTATAGTTTGAATAATTTTCACATTAAATAAGTAGCAAAACTGGTCATATCGCTATGTCGACACGCGCTTGCCCAACTATGCATCTGAAAATTATTTTCGAATGTGGAAATTACTACTTATATAACGTGCATGCGTTCTACAGTGTTTGGTACAGTTATTAAAGTACGAATTTTTTTAAAAGCGCCCTTGATGACGTAATGTATGTATGAAGCAGTGCCGGATTGAAGGGATATGGGCAACGGGAGATCCCTGAGGAAACCCACTGACCACCTTCATGATCCGACACTTTTCCTACTTGCGGGAATTAAACCCGGATAAGCAATGGTAGGTGGCAAATATTATAGCCACTTTGCCAACCCCAGTACTTTATTGATTATGAAGACCTAGCAGGGTGTAAATTCTGCAGAGATGATTCCAGAGATGTTAACGGGCAGATGTTGCCGGGAGCCCCTAATGCCTTAGAATCAGTGTTTGGTTGGATGCTGATGGGTTATCTAGAGACTGATAAGAGTAAGCAAGAGGGTCTTAATTGTGTATGACTACCTCATCTCCAATTGATGACTTGGTGAAACGCCTCTGGGAATTAGAAGGATACCAAGCAAACACCAGTATCTACATGCTAAGACATGCAGTCTAGCCATTTCAGGGATATCAACTTTGAGCTTGCTATTTCGAAATGATAATCAAGATTTGGGTGAGTCAAGAGAATTACTCTTCGGCGATTCTACAAGTTGGAACGTCATTTGAAGCAAAATCCATCTTTGTACACATCCTATAAAGAGTTCACGGAAGATTATCTGAAAAGTGATAATGTGCTGCAGATTGTGTACCCATTCGCCTATTACCAAAAGTTTTATTATATTGCTTTATCAGTACGTCCTTAAACCAGACACACAACAAAGGAGCGTGTAGTTTTCGATGCATATGCTAAGTCCGCTAGTGGCCTGTCACTTAATGAAACCCTTTTTGCTGGACCAAAGCTGCAAAAGGACATTGTTGAACTTGTTCTTTATTGTCGCCTTCTTTAGATTGTTTCCACAGATGATGTCAAGACAGATTGGCATGTATTCGGAACACAGTGTTTATCAGCATATACTATGAAGGTTTCATGAAGAGGGGCGAGTTACTGATTTCAGGTTATCCACTGTAATGTATGGTTCCTCTGCATTTCCTTGCCTAGCCATTCGTAGTCTGCAGCATTTGGCTGCGGATGATTAGAATTAGTTCCATAGGCCGCACGTGAGTTGTGTTCTGATGTATGTGTACATGATTTACGTATTCTCAAGAGATGATTATACCATCAGCATTAGTACACAAACATGATCTAATTGAGCTACTTAAGTTTTGTGGATTTCATTTGATTAAGTTTGCCAGTAACTCCACAGAAATATTAACAAGTCTTCATACAGAGCATCTTCAGTCGACTACATTCCATTCCTTTGAGAGTGACACACTGGTTAATATGTTAGGTTTGCATACGTGTGCTTCTTCTGGCAGTTTTTCATTCAGACAATAACTCGGTTCACATCGCCCAACTAAGAGAAGCAATCTTTCACGTGGGTCGCAGATCTTCGATCCGCTCGGTTGGTTGGCTACAATAGTTAGATTTTCCAAACATCTAATTCAGCAATTACGAGTGAAGGAAGCTGAGTGGAATGCCGATCTTTGTGGCGAAGTTGCTAGACAGTGGGACTGTATCCGAAAGGACTGTCATTCTTATGTAAAGTTGTCTTGCATGCAGGGTTACTAGTTCTGTAAGATGCAAATATCAACTTACTGGCTTCTCAGAAAGTTCAACCAATGAATTTTCTGCAGTCATTTACCTTCGTGCAAATCCTTGTAAATGGCCTATTGAAGGAGCCTTGGTGATATACAAGCTTAAGGTCGCACCCATTAATTATGTTTCCCTCCCTAGGCTGAAACTGTGCAGACCTGCTCTACCTGCCGTTTGCTGCACTGCGTGCTAAATTTTCTTCACGATAGAATGGATGTGGTGAATGAACGTTTATGAACATACACCACAGTGTTCATTTCGTCACAGCCTGGTTTGCAAGCCCTACAGAACTTTCTTCGCAAACAGTTTTGGATCATAGCTGACAGACAAGCAATTTGTCACTTCTTGAAAGCATGTCACCAGTGTTTTAGAGTAAATTCTGTGTTTCCTACTCCCTACTTACCACATATAAGTGTTACACAGACCAAACCCTTTGTCAAAGCAGAGGTCGTTCGGATGAACTAAGCAGGTTTATTCCTTCACCTGCCTACCAAAACACATCTAATGCTTTGTCTGCCCTAGGGACCATCCGACCTTTCATTCCTACAGCCTCACCACAATTTAGGAGTCTTAGGGAGGCTCGTATAAAAGCGTTAAAGGTGTACTTCTAAAAAATTCATTGGAGCCCAATCTCTGTGAGGATCTGTATACTGTCATAATTGAAATTAAATTTATACTCAATTCATGGCTACTGTGTCCCATGAGCACTGACCGTAACGACCTGTATGACTTAACCCTGGGGACTTTCTTACATGTTAACACCTGATTGACATCCAATTGTGGGGCACTGGCAACCTCTACCTCAACAAACACTTTGATTGGTTGCAACTATTGGAAGGAATAAAACCGGATGTATGGATGAGATGACACCGAGATTATCATAACACTCTACAGCAGCGTCACACTTCAAATGTGGACATCAACAGTCTTCAAATAGAAATATTGGTGCTGCCTAAGGAAAACAATCTTCCTTTTTTTCAGTGGCTTCTTGGTCAAGTGGTGAAGCTGCATCCGAAACAAGATAGTATCTTCAGGGTGGCTACTGCAAGTACACGTCAAGTACTGGTCCAGTGGCCACGGTGAAACAATATGCCAATAAACATTGAACTGATGTAGTTAAATGCGGACGGAATGTTTTGGATTTTATAAACGGGTTATAGGACGTTGCTGCTCGCATCGCTGACAGTGTAGTTGCTGATTGGGTCATCCGAGATGTAGTTGTTGTCATAGGGTAAATAAGGTTGTTGTATTCGAAACGGCGTAAAATATAACAGTTGATTTTGTAACTTGTATGAAAAAATGTATTTTGCATGTTGGATCGGTATTAAGAACAGTGCAGTTTTTCTTATAATTTTTGCTTAACTACTGTCAATTTAAATTTCTGATTTATTTTTACAAAAGCTTGCATTTCTTAAAGGGAATCAACCATTTTGTGCCACAAAATATTGACAACAATGAAATGTGTTTTCAATATTAATATTGTAAATGTGGGAAATAATATTCATTAAAGTCTAAAAAGACCAATACCATTTTAAATATTAAATTGGTACACAGATATCGCTTAATAAATTTGACTGTCATATCTCGTATTCGAAATTATTCATTAAATTCGGTTCATATGCATCAATTCGTGTTTTTTTAACATCCGTAGTAGCCTACGTAATTTAATGTACTTAATCATTTTAAATTAAATAAATCGTAACTTAAGGTACATAAGAAAAACAAACCAATTAATTTTATGTATTTATATACACAAACACACACGTGTGTTAATGTGTGTGTGAAAGTCTTAATATTTATTCTAAACTTTACGAACAGGACTACAACTCTTGAATGAACGTTCGTTTTTATTGTCTCTATTTTGAATGTTATTTTATTTATGCAAACATATAACACATACCCGCTTTACACGTTTCAATACTTAATGCTATTTTATAGGCGAAGAAATATCATGAACACTACTGTCAGTCATGCCACCCACTTCAGCTGGGTTGATCACACCATGTTCGCACTGATGTTGGTTGTGTCTACGGTTGTTGGAGTGCTGATAGGTGTGTGTGGCAAACAAGATACCAAGGTCGACTATCTGCTGGGAGGAAAGAAGATGAAAATACTGCCCATAGCAGTGTCTCTCATATTTAGGTACATAGGATATTTATATATTTGCTTACAATTATTCTACTGTAAAATTAAATTTAATTTCATTTTCAAAGTTAATTTATTGTGTATAATATTCATTATTCAACTATTAAATTTCAATAATAAGATTAACAAATTGTGAGTGAGATGATCAAGGGTTAGGTCTGATTCACAATGCGCAGTCGAATACAATTCACAATGTGCAGTCCAGCAATCATTATGTTTTTTGCATTATTTTTAAAAACTGCTGTTTAATAATTGGCCATGTTTTGAACGTATTGTTTTTAAATTTGAAAAATTGCTAAGTTTGCTTTTAGAACCATATAAAATCTCTTAAATTAATATTTGTTTACATCACGTGATTACGAGAGTAACGCCTGATTGGTTGGAATTTTTCGGCAGTCGGCAGTCCAGCAATCAGAGATAAAGTTCGCCATCCCCGACTGCTGAACTGCGGACTGCACATTGTGAATACATACATTTTAAGGTACATATTAATCTCTGAGAGCCGACAGCGGACTGCCGACTGCTGACTGCGCATTGTGAATCAGGCCTTAGAATCCACTGTCGTATACAAACTCAACCCCTTCTATTCGTTTATGATCTACTGTTGTAGTATCAGTTAATGGCCAAAATGTTCGTGTGTTGATTATACGAAGGACGGTAGATTCTAACATGCAGATAATTGAAATAGTGAAATTTTCTATTTCCTACTTTTTAGTTTTAGACTTATTTAATTAAATTATATTAATTCTTAGGAATAAATGTAAAGCATTATTATATATATGATATGATGTGTGATTGTATTTCAGTAGTCTAACTTAGCGTAAACAAATTACGTAAATAAATTAAGAGGAATAGCTTCATGCTTGATTTTATTTAATAATTTTGGCAATAACTTGTGTTTTATAATATTTTTGGTAAATGTGGCAATGTTGAAGCATAGATTATATTTGTGATGCATTTTTCAAATCATAATATTGTTGTATGTTCATCTTGTATTGGACTAACCATTCTTGATTGTTAACCTGTGATTTCCTTGCAATAATTCTACATGGCTAGTGTAACATAACCTTGCTCTCTCCACTTTTACTCTCTGTAATATCTCCAAATAAAAACTTTAACTTGGGCAGATATAGTTTACCAATTATTTTACAAGTGTATGAGTCCTGGGTTGTACGACTTGGTAAAATAAAATTAATTGAAACAATTATGATAAACTAGGAGAAAACAAATGGTGTGAAAAGAACCAAATTTATTACATATAACATTAAAATAATATTAGTAAGGCACGTAAAGAAACATAAATTGGATCATCAATAAGATTCCGTAACGCATTATTGTAAAAAAAATCAGTGACGTTGCAATTATGAGAGACTATAACTTAAGAAATGGAAAACAGATTTGAGTACTAATTAAATATTTGCTTTCCTAGACTCTTACTAGATTGTGAATTTGTATTAGAATAAAATTTAAAATTAAATTATGATGTTAGTTCAGTGTGATAAGTCAAAGAAAAATATAAACTTATTATTTTCTCCACAATATTAGCTAAAATGGCAGGGTAACGTTTCCTTCAAACTTCTTTACTTTGTGGCAATATAATTTAGAGTAATTTTTCTGTTCGTTTTTAAGAAATACTGCAAAAATTGTGAGGATTCAGCTTGAGACATCTTATCCAGAGTATTCGTGGGGTTAAAATTTTGCACTACTTTAAAAATTAATATCCTCAAAATTTAAATTTAAGCGGAGTTGTCCACAATTTCTGAAACTATTTCATGGTTTGGAATTTTTTTCTTGTCGTTACGGGAGGGCTGGGACTGCTTACCGTTGAAGTCTCCATCGTGAAGAAAAAAATTTCGAAAACTCTCCTGAGTTTCGAAATTATAAAAGAATATTGGTATCAAGGGAAACGTAGTACTCCACGTCGTACAATTCTTCTCCCAGTTGGCCAGTAAGAGGTAATG
>PNEQ01004776.1:53994-93845 GCA_003012365.1 Medauroidea extradentata
GAATATTGGTATCAAGGGAAACGTAGTACTCCACGTCGTACAATTCTTCTCCCAGTTGGCCAGTAAGAGGTAATGCCAGGCTAGGGTTCGCCCAACATATTTCCTGGAAGACGGAAACGAGAAGGCCTGGATATCTTCTACTCTTCAGTCGTAGAAAACATTTCCCCGCTGCTTTCCAACAGGAACAAATGCAGCGCCAAGTCTCGTAGATTCTCTTCAAAAGGAATTATAAGGCAAAAAAAAATCGTCCCGAGGCATAATCTTACTCGAGAAAGTCTTCGTAGCCGGACCTCTACGTAGATTTTTCTTCCATTTTCTTCCCTACGACGTTCTATATTAAAAAATTTTCTTTCTTGTTGATTCCAAAGTGAAGGCAAAAATTCTGCTTCAAGAAACGCAGTGAATATGGAAGTTATTCTTTCTACTAGCAAAAATCGATTAATGTGTGGTCTGCAAATGATCAGATTTTTAAATCAAATTACGTTTTTTTCCTAGTAAGAGCCTTTACAAAAATTGAATTATTATTAAAACATTTCCTGAAAATATACCATACATTTAACAAACATAAAAATTTTAATTAACACTAGTCATAGATAAATATTACTACCATAGCACAATTACTTATTTAAATATTTACATTACCTGAATGTCAAAGACATAATAAAATTCTAAGCAAAATCTGTGCATAGACATTATGTGTATGTTACACTAGTTATAAAAAGTGACCTTTATTATTCATGTGAAGCATATTTTATTAAGAATATATCATATGCCTTGTCAAATAGAACATTTTACTAGCACAACTCGAACAATTGCTATGGCTCGAAAACTGGAATAAATAAATAAATAAATAAATAAATAAAAAAAATAAAAAAAATAAAAAAAAATTATTTAACACTCCCACCTAATATGAAAAAGTATTATAGCTTTATGAATTAATGTTGGCAATTAAATTTCGTAGTATTCCGGAAAGCAGCCTGATAGTATATACACCTTAAGACCTGGATTGAGTTGTATAGTTTTCCGATTCCTCCGAAACATTTCCGTAGTGAAATCGCGGTTATCAATATCATTGCTCTGTGGAGCCAGTTTTTCGGAAGTCCATGTACATAATATATGAACCTGCCAACTATAGGTACATATGCTTTGCTGTTAAAGACTGAGCATCTATAGCCAAACATGATGTTGCCTTTTCCTGTTGATACACTATGATAAACATTTTTGTGGAAGTTTAATGGCAGTAATTGAAAATAATTTAAACGAAACGTTAAACTAAATCTGTTCTGAGCCACTTGTAGATGGTACATAACATATTTTTCGTTACGTTACCATAATTTAACTAACAACAGTTTTGCTCTACTAACTAAGAAAAATAGTAGCGTTTAACGCTGAAAAAATAAATTTTCATAGTTAAAACTTATATTTTTAAGCAAAGTATAAGAACTTTATACGATGTTATGCTAGGCCCAAGTAATCCGAATGGATTGTATATATCGGATCCTAGTTGGCGCAGTGGCTAGAATACTGGCCTCCTAACAATGCAATCACGAGCCTTTTCCTAGGTAGGTTGGATCCCAAGATTTCGCAACTGGTTATCCTCGTGAAAATTGCTCTTGAAAGGTTGTTTTTTTTTCTCATGGTAATAAGGTTTCCCCCCACTCTACGCATTCCATTGTAATTTCACTACATTCTTCGGAACAGGCAGGTGCTTGGTAAAAAAATCAAAGTTGAAGTGTATAGCAATTTTCCTCTGGTACACACTTAATGCAAAATGTATTCTTATTGTCAACATTGTTATAGTGTGCTGGTTAAAAGTTTCACAGAACTTAACATAACTAAAATTTTTAATCTCCTCAAGAACAAAATTCTGGTACATCAAATTTGTTACCACTATAGATGTATGTTTAACATAAATTATGATTTCTGCTAAAATTATTATTACTTAACTTTAGGTTAGATTACTATTAATGGATATGTATCCAAATATCCAGGCAGAGATTGTTAAATAATATACGTACTTACTTTGCACTGTTTCAGCCATATTTCTGGAGTTACAATGGTGGGGTTGCCCACGGAATACTACACGTACGGTAGCATGTTCTACTATCAGAACGTAGCAGGTTTGTTCTGCTGTGTTTTCAGTGTTTACGTGTTTCTGCCAATATTTTTCGACCTACAACTGACATCAACTTACGAGGTTCGTATCAACTGCATGAGCAGCTGAATTAATTTTGTGATACAATTTGGAAATATATAAGCACGCATTGATGTATTTTCAGTATCTGGAACTTCGTTTCAACCAGAAAGTGCGTACGATGGCTTCGTTTCTCTACGCACTGAATACTGTTTTATACTTGCCTATCGTCATTTACGTGCCCGCTCTCGCCTTTAACCAAGGTAACCTATATTTCCGAATTATTTTTTTTATTTTTTATTTTAAATCGAGACTGTTGATTCCAACTAAATGTGTGGTCACAATTTGTACTGACATATCCATTGCTTATGTAGTACCGATACTATATTCTGATACAGAAACTTTTAAGTGATAAAATTGTACGTGCGTATGTATATAACTTCAGACGTACTCGTTTTCAAAATTTTTGTTAAAAATATTATATTGATTGGTAATTATACATAAAACATTGATTTAACACTTACGTTACAAAGTAACACAGAAAGAAAGAACAGAGTTTCTTAGAACATTGTTATGTGTGGAAGGGAAATAATAAAATGTCGTTGGTTGAATATAAAGTGTTTTAAATGTTCTTAAACGTTTCAAAACAGGGAATTCGCTTCTATGGTCCGAAAAAGTCTGGAACATTCTGGAAATAATCTAGGCCGTTGTATAACATTCTGAAACATTTTCCAAAATTCTACAACATTCTTTAATATTTTCAACATTCATTACTTCATGCTACAATGTATCATACAAGAAATTATACTGGCGATGTGTTTAGTGATTTTATACAGTTTTATTTTCTGTATATTTAAGTCCTGGTTAAGAAATCTCAGTTAGATACTTAGTAACTTTTGCGATAATCTTACTTCATAATGATGTGCAATCACCAAACACAGGATATTTTTGCAAAACACTTATGGATTTTTTTTCTTTCAGTGAGCGGGTTGAGTATTCACTTAATCACAACCCTTGTGTGTGGAATTTGCATGCTGTACACAATGCTAGTAAGTACTATTACCTGAATATTTAGTTTATGTGACTGAAGACAGATTAAGGATGTTGTTAACTGTTAGCAATAATAGTAATAATAAAATTAAATGCCTACTTTTCCCATATAAGTTTAATTAATTATCTGTGGTGTTTCAATACTTATATCTCTATCATGGATATAGAAGTTACTCGGAAATGGCGTAAATTTAAATTTGTGTAACATAAAAAAAAGACCATCAAAATTCTTTCAATAGTTTTTAATATGAATCCGTTCATTGTTTAATAATAAATACCTTAGAAGAATGTAAAGTGAAAGGCGAAATCACGGAATGTAAATTAGGTACAATGCAAAGCACCACACTTGTAAATGAGCTTACTTCTAAAGAAACCACGACTGGGAAATACATAATATTATTTCCAAAATGTTACAAAGTAAGCCCTAACACTTTTCTAGTACGTTACGTATCAAACGTTGCACCATTCTTGCAATGCAAAGTGACCTGTTTTCAGGGTGGCATGAAGGCAGTTGTGTGGACTGATTTTCTGCAATCGTTTGTCACCGTGGGTTCTGGCCTTGCTATAATATCACTCGGATTGGCCAAGCTTGGAGGATTCCCCGTTATATGGGAACGAAGCAGCAGTGGTGGAAGACTTAACTTTTCTGAGTGAGTTCCTACAAAACATTTTCACATCATTTATGTATTGCAATGTAGGGTTATAAGTTTTAAGAAATCACATACATTCACTGTAGTATGAAGGTCTGATTCCTACATATCTTGCTTTTATACGTTTGGTATTTATTTTTTAACTCTTTAATGGTTGCTGTATGAACTGTTTCTTTTATATTTTTACGTACTTCATATAAGTGAAACATATTTGATAACGTAACTAAATTAATGTTTTCGCCTATAATATTTATTATGCCGTAAAAAAATTCAAGGGAAAAATCATACAAAACCTATTAGTAGAATATAGGTTGTGCATTATTGTTTATTTTAAATTCATTAATATTATTAATCTCACTTCGAAACGAGTGTGTTGTGTAAGTACGTATTTTAGTTAAGTAGCATTCATAAACGGAACACGAAACGGTTACACCACATAGTTGACAACTGTGGAAAAGAAAAACCGTAGAAAATTGTCCCAAAGTCACTTCGGCTTACGGGGTATGTTAAGTTTAAGAAATCTCTAGTATATGTTCCCCATATATATATATATATATATATATATATATATATATATATATATATATATATAACACATACTTTATAAACGACCGTATGTTATGTTACGTTTAAAATTTACACCATGCAACTAAGCGTTATCGGAATTCTTCTACTATTATATTTAGTGCAATTTTCGCTGTCAATAAAGTCCATTTCTAATTATTTGCATTCGTTATGTATTTGTTTGAGGTTGTTCTGTGAGGAATTGACAACAGATTGATGCTAGTCTTGGTTAGTGATACTAAGAAATTCGAAAGCTAATGCACGTGTCCTTTTTAATGGATATAGGTCACCATCTGCTAAGAACGATTTTGAGAAAATTTGGAACGGGTCTATCAATATGACGCGACCAAACACATAACTATTGTCGTGTTAAATATGAATTCATTGTTTCAACCTTTCTTGTGCTTCAGCGGTAACAAAACGCTTATACATAATGTGCGCGAAGAGAAACGTATCCCTCATTAAAATTATAAATAAAATACAATCGTAAATACTTTTCACAACTAAATTTCGTTTTAAACTATTTAAACAAAATCGTTTTACGCTTACACAAGTTCGTGACACTGTGTTAATGCTTACTTCGCGGTTTGTTTAAGTTTGCCAGCATTATAATTAAAACTATCAGTTTCTATTTCCACATAATTATAAATGTCCTTAATAACTCATTTTATTGTTATAAAAATTTCCCCAAAAGTAGCAAATCACGCTGTATACATAGTATATATGGTACTGACAAAACATAGAAACAAATATTGCTCTGTGCGTAATAAAGAATTCAGTAATATAAATTAATTCTGTATTTTTTTCTAAAATATTTTATTTTACAAAAGTATGTCATAACCTGTAAATAAAATATTTAATTTCATACATTTGAAAACATATTACCATCGTCAAAGCTTCAATAAATTGAAAATACAGATTTAACTACGTTCCCTGAAAACGCGTTTCTTTAATTGCCCCAGCATGGATTTCATAATGGTGTTATCAATTATTGGATTATGTTTGGCGACTATTATATATTTTACATATAATTACACAATGACCACCTTATACCGAGAGACTACGACAACAACGTACTCACACCACACGTCTACCACTCAGGGGATTACAGTTTAAATCCAGTTTCGATTCACATCCTAGTAGTGGACGTTACGTTGACTGCCATGTTTTGCAAGATTACTTCAGATTCTTCGCCGTCCCATTACAACGTTCTTCAACACTCATATCATCTTCTCACCTCTCAACGAAATGCTGCTATGAACTGGCCGGTTTCTTTATTATTTTTGTTTTGCTCTCGTTATTTTTCTGGTAACAAATTTAAAATATAAATTTTCACTTTTTTTTTTTCAAAATATAAAATATGTTAATAGGTTATTTACGTTCAAATTAAGTACTGCATTACAACATAGTTACAATTTCGTTCCATAATTTTAAAGACAAAACTAATGAATGTTAAATACCAAAAATATTACTACGCGTTCTGCTACGTAAACTATTATGGTTTCATAATCCTTGTGAATGTTTTATAAAATGTTACTTTTCATTTTTGTAATTGTTCACAAATATTACCTATCCTTCAATTGTACCTTATTTAAATTTGCAATTTTCCAGTTTTAATCCAAGTCCACTGGCCAGGAATACAATATGGACAGTTGTAATTGGTAACACATTTCACTGGCTGGCGTCTTTTGGTATTGATCAAGGAATGGTGCAGAAGTTTATCTCCCTACCTTCACTGAAGAACGCAAAAATGTAAGCATCTGTCATTTCCAATTTAATGTGATTCTGCTTGATTTTAAGAGTGTTATCTGAGAAAGTATGGTTCTGGCCGTTGAAAACCAATACTTAATTGATACTAGTAAACCATACAGACAAACGTTTTGTATAACTGTGTTTAGTTTTGTTACTACAATTCAAAATACTTTATTTGTATTACTATAGAAAAAATTCCATTGTATTATTATGATGAAAAACATGAAATTGTGGTGTATGTTTTGGTTTTATATTTACTGGGTTAAATGAAAATAAACTTGACACATATATGTACTTTAATATAACATTTTTAAAACTATCTATTTTACTATAACTCGGCAACACACCAGTAGATAACACTGCAGTGAGTCAATTTATATCCCGTTCAACCGATCGCTGTGAAAAATTGCTAAATAAATGTTTTTATCGTTGCCATTAATGTGTTACACACATATATTGTAAAAATTTTATTTACTTTTAAACTTGAATTATAACGAGGAACAAAAACAAGTTTTAGATATATGTACTAAAGTGTACACTTATGGGGATCGCTATTTAAATTATCCGAGTTATTTTTTACCTTAGCAATATAATTTTTCTTGGATTACCCTCAAGTTTAGGTAATAATAAAACGAGGTCCTTACAGTATGTTTTATTGGAAATATGTTCTACTTACTAGTTTACTTCTGTGACAGTTCTTTGATCATTTTCTACTGTGGATTTTTAATTATGAAGACGATGTCACTTCTGACTGGGCTTATCATGTACTCCAACTACCATGAATGTGATCCAATATCATCAAAGGTAAGATTTATTTATAATTTTTTTGTTAATGTTAGTAATCAACTATCTAAATTTAAAGCTTTTTATTCCTGTGCTGACTCCAGAATTCAACTATAATTCATTTCAGTTAATAGATAAACCTGACCAAATGCTTCCTTTCTTCACAATGGACACAGCGGCCCGTATTCCAGGACTTCCAGGCTTATTTATAGCTGGCATTTTCAGCGCAGGTCTAAGGTACAATATAAAGTGATTGTTACATTAAATCAGGTAGTCGCCACTTTCAGAATAATTACTAACAAAATATAGTATAGTTAAATATATCATTAAAATACTAACTTATAATATTATAGACCTACTGATAACCGCATGAATATTATCATTATTTACCTTTTTTTAAATTTCCGGAACAAAATTTCCTTTTCGAAAAAAAACGCATTTGTAAGACTATATAAAATTTTATTTTAACACTCGTAGCCCAAACATTTCATTTATTATATTTTCTCTTCAGTTGTATTAAATTAACCAAATCGACAATATTTTAACTAATTTGGCTAAAACTTGATAATTGAAGAAACTACTATTGACTGTTGAAAAGTTTTAAAATCAATTATCATTTCTTGGTAGCATCAGTGTTGCTCGTATGTTTTGTATTATTCAATGTTTTATAACAGAATTTTTGATGCGAGAATAATTTGAATTTTTTCAGATAAATCTAAACTTACGACTCTTCAAGTACAACTTCAATAAACTACACGATCTTACAACTGTACTGATCGTTAACGAATATGTTAATACAATTGTTTTGATATACCACGTTTCCAAAATAGACAAAAGAATTCGAAATAATTTCTCCTAACGCAGTACAGATTTATAATACTTTACAGACTTGCTGAAAATTTATAATTGTGAATTTTTAAATATTAGAGGATTCGAAACGAAAAACGTTGGTTCAATGCAATATTGAATAATGAGTAGTTCATCTAAGCCACTAACAATTTTCTTGCACTTTAACTGGTATGAAATGTTTTGTGAGTATTCTCAATGACAGCTGGACTCATTATTATGTTATATTGCATATCCAACATGTTCTTTATTTTAAATCTTTCGATATATCTTCACAGATTTTAAAAAGTTAGTCGCAAACTGTAAGGACGAATTTTTGTTGGTTTGGAATGTTAGTTGGATTATATTACCTCATATATGACTAAGGGGAAAATATTTTATACAGTTTATTCCGTTTTAAAGACGAGGTACATACAATTTCATTATTAATCTTTTATTTTGCTTTTGGTCCTGTCTGCGTGCATGTAAAATTTGCAGTTGATTTTGAGCAAGCAAAACTTGTATCGGAATGACGGAAGTCAAGAAAGTGAGTTAATAATTGCATTGTCATCAAGTTCTGAGCTGGGTTTAAAGTTTCATAAGAAATATAGATTAAAATTAATTGTAATATATGCACATGACAATCAAGCATACAGATATGATACCGAGTTTAAAAAAAAAGTGATCAAATTATAAAGTTTTTCATGGAAACACTTGTACTCGAATGAATGAAGGTTTTACATATAAATCCGGAACGAAGGTTACTCGTGCAGCAAGAAATAAATTTAAATACGTTTTAGATACATATAAAATTTATGTAAATTACAAAATTCCGGTTTGAATTAATGTATATCCTAAAAGAATTCATAAAAATTATTGAACCATATATATTTGAGCCGGAAACAATAACATTAAATTTGCAATATTTGCTGTAATTTCATAACATCGTTTGAAGTAATAGTTATGTAAGTTAGGTGTATTAATTTATTTACTGATATGTTTGTGGGACACTAAGTTCGTCCAACAGTATTACGATAATCACTGCTGTGTGGAATAATGGATAGATTTTCTGGCAGTCTAGCATTCTTTAAATTTATTGCAGTACTAATCATGTATTCAGACAAATGCACGATATATACATTTTCTCTCTGTCAGAAACCATCACAATAGTTATAGCAAATTAATTTCTTTACGATAGCAGACAAAGTAAACATTCATTGTTACTAAAAAAAAAAAAAAAATTAGCGCATAAATTTTCTGTAAAAGTAATATAAAAATATATTTGTTTTTCAGTACACTGTCAAGTAATTTCAACTGTCTGTCCGCAACAGTCTTTGAGGATTTGATCTCGCCACTGATAAAAGGTAACAAATACTTGGAGAGCAAAACGCCTCTTATTTTGAAAGCCATCGTGTTCGTCGCTGGAATTGTGTGTGTCTTCATGGTGTTCGTTGTTGAACAGTCTGGAGGAATTTTGCAGGTAACTACCGCAGCCTAAGTGATAAGTAAAAATAAATGTTTTCCTTAACATTTGGTAATGATTAGAAACAAATAGTCCATATATATACCAAATTTACCGTTTATATTTCTAGCACATTTTCATTACGTTAAATTAAAGTATGTAATTAATACAAATATCCTTCATTATTTAAGAACTGACATAACAAATAAAACGATACACATTTTAACATTTTAATTAAATAGTTTCTTTGAAATAAATTGAGGTATTTACTAAAACACAAACTTCATTTGAATAAAGTGATACTACGATAAGACAACGCACAACAAACTTGTTAAATTTTTCGTTATTTAGGCAGAAACACATTACTGGCTTATGTGAAAAGAATTATGAAATGTAATTATTAAATATTAAGTTGGTTGGACGTACAGTACTGGTTATCAACTAAATAAATATATATTTTTTTTACTTTTTAAAGTACCATAATGAAAATCCAGTGACATGTATGTAGTTTAAAGACGAATTGACGTTTTTAAGGTTTTTAAGCACAAACACTTCAATTACTGAAATTTTCAAAATAGTACCTTGCAAATATAAAATAAAATTCCTGGCACTGGCAACAAAACGCCACTTTACGTATTAATAACACGCGGATAAAATATCCAATAACATATATGTTATCGTCCTGCATCAATACAGTTAGTACATAAAAAAAAATTAATAGACTGCCAAATTTCTACTATACAATACGTATTGATTGCAAAAATCTCAATAAAATGACTTACTACGACGTTCAGAATGAGAATGATAACAATTACCATGTTCAAATAGAAGTTATGAAATTCGACATATTTTATGTTATTGCATTTCAAGTTTTAAGAACATAATTCCAAATGTGGTAATATTACAGTTGTTAGTCAACTTCGTAAGAGATTAAGTAACCATTTCACTCCTACATAAGTTATTGCTTTCACATCCGCGTCTATAAATTACGAAAATGACTTGATTGTGCAAAAAATTACATTCCGTTGGCTACATACGTAGGTTTCAGAATTTATCTGCATGCAAAAATATACAAAATCTTTTATCTAACAAATTTGGTACAGCTTCAAATGCTAGTACGGAATACGATATCGATTTTAAAGTAGGAAAACATTAGCTGCATCTACGATAAGTTTTGTTGCATTACGTTCACGGTACTTTGCAGTAGATAACAAGAGTATTTATTTCACACATAACTATAAACACTTTAAAAGGCAACAAATATCTAATATTAAATATACGTGTTTATAAAAGAGACTAATTCGTGCACATTTCAACACTTAGTGTAATAAATACAATTACGTTCGTTTAATTTAAAATTAAATATATATAATTTAAGTAAACTCGTTATATTTATACTACCTTGGTGCATCCGACACTAATTTTAACTAAGAAAATACATAGCAGTTATCTTTTAAGCCATTTTGAAAGAATGTATACATGAAAGATACATGTATATTAGAATAAATAGGTTATGAAGATAGAATAGCGTATTTAATCTTAAGAGAATCCATATAAACTTGTATAATAGTAATACAGGCCAGACATAGCCTTTCAAAATACGATATTCCACGGCTCTTAATCAATCGTTAACTAGTCATACATTTAACGAAATAAAATTTTTAAGTTTCTGTAACTAGGTGTACATATATCACAACGTATAATGCATGTCAGAAGAGCCAACACATTTGCATAGCATGATAACATTTATATCGCATACATGAAAGTGAAATCAAGAGATTTTATTGTGTGATTAAGGTGGTTGTCAGCCCAGATCATTGTGTAGAGGTTCAACCAACTGACGTTTATTTTAAAACTGCTTTAAAGTACGCGTGTTGAGTTCTGTCTGGAAACTGCACCCAAATGACGCTTCTCTGGTGTGAATAAATTATATATATATATAAATGTTAAGTTGACTTGTGTGTACGCTTCAAAAACTCAAAAAGTTCTGCACAGATCGAGCTGAAATTTTAGCATGATATATAATCCGCATCAAGGATTGTTTTTATCTAATTTGCGACCGCGAAAAAAAAGCGAGGAAAACACTCGCTGACAACTCAGGTATTGTATAAAGTTTGGGGTGTGGGAATGGTGGGGTTACGGGTTCGTATCCCGTGCAAGACTTTGCGATGGGAATTACATGACATCATACAAGCGTATTGCGCACGCTCTTTACACTGTTATTGAGTACGCTAGCTGTTAAATGCCGGGCAGCTGTTTTGCGGTGGAAGCCGCAGCCGGGCAGCTGTTTTATAGAGAAATAAAGATGAATTTAAAAAAAATAAGTTATGCAATTAAAGTACGCTTAGCGCAGTGGACTGGACAAATCTGTTTGTATTTGATGTTTTAAAGATAAACAGTGAATATAGTATAGTATAATATAGACTATAGTATCACCATCAATTAACACGTAACTTAAAGTTAGTTACTCTTTTTTATAGTACACGCGGGCGAAGCCGCAACATGACAGCTAGTATTTTATATATTTAAATATCATATCTTGCAGTCTAATGAAGCAAAAATGGATGTTCTATCAGTTCTTTTTGTGCCTTTGATACATAAATGTAAATAACGGTTGCTAATGGGCAGGAAGATAAAGGCAAATTCCTTGACCTTTTACAGCTTTAATTATATGTAGTAAAATAATAGAGTCACTTTTTAATGTCTCATAAATATGACCAGTTAGTTGTAAAACGACAAGCCAATTCAAAGCCAAATACTTAGAGGGTTCGGTTTTTTGTTTACCTCAGCACTCCGCTCTTCTAGGTTTTAACGCGGTAAATACGAACATTCAGGCAGCAGTCTTAATCAGGAGAAAGTCAGATAACTTGCGGTACTGGGACTAATACATACATTTGGAGCAGCGCTGGAATAAAGGAGCAAGGAAATAGGATGTCGTCAAGAAAAACCAATGACATTGTTCTCTAAAGCAACCCTACGAAATTTCGAGTTGACTACGCCGGGAATCGAACTCGGCCCGCACTGTTGAGAGTCCGTGTCCGAGCCGCTGCTAAAACCACGGCCTTGAACGACAATATAATTACCAAATCGAAGAATTTACACAACCCAGTTACTTACAGATTGCAACAAAGCGTATGGGTCAATCTTACCTACGTATAAACTAGGTATAAAATAAGTTTCTTATACGTAAGTACGTAATTCCACGATTAAAATGGTACCGATAGTGACGTGCAAACTTTCTTATAAACTATGTAACGCAATTAATAATATTTTACCGCGCAAGAAACATGCATAATGTCTTCTTACGCATGCGCAAATTTATTATATGCGTATTAGTTCTACTTTTCTGCCAAACTGGTGCTGGTATTATTTTTGTACATTCTTTTTCAATGTAATTGCAACTTTTATTTTGTAGTGGTGTACTGAGATACCAAACTCCTTAACAGGAATAAAACATTTAAATATGTTATTTTAAATATTCACTAAAGGTAAAGTTATTCGTTATTTCTTACGAAATTAGTAGCAAAATTGTAACACGTGCCCTTAATTAAGAAGCAAACATCGATGGTGAAGAATGAAAACCTTCTACGTCAATTTTTTTTTTTAATTTCACAAGAAAGAGAAAAAAAGTGTTTATTTTGTATGGAGCACATCCACAGCTGTAATCTTGATGTAACATATTTAGTTAAAATGTTATTTTATTATGTTCACTATGTCAAACATACTTCGTAAAATTTTACGTGCAGCAACATTTAAAAAAGCTGAAAATTGACATAGAAGGTTTCCATTCTTCACCATCGATATATTTTAGTGATAAATCATCAAGTTGTAAGCCATATACAAAATAGGTGTGTACTTTTACCGGAATATATCCGTCATTGTTAAATGAATTTTTATATTATTTGTAAATTAATTTTTCTCACTTATAGAATTATAATATTAAGACGTTATTATGTAACAGATTAGTGTTCAAAATTTTTTATATAAAATTAATGAGTGTTTGCAAATGTTTGAGTACAGGTGGCTGGTACCCTAGCCGGAGTAACTGAAGGAGCAATGCTTGGAATGTTTCTTCTTGGAATATTTTTTCCCTGGACGAACTCTAAGGTAAAGTTGGGGTACGTAATACTGGAACAACTTACCTATAACTCAAATGGATGTAAATATGTGTAGAAAATAATTTGTCTATGACTTGAACGATTATGTTCAAAAACAAAACAAAAAATATTGTATATTTAATTACCATTTTTTCTTAGTTTATGCAGAACAGGTTTGTTATTAAAACCACACAATTTGTAAAACATATAATATTATTCGTTCTATTCATGCATCGTAAGGTTTACCTAGTCAAAAGTAACAAAATATGTGTGAACTTAGAAAATTGTACGTAAAGTCTTCTTTGCTTATCGTAACAAAATATTTTTAAAATACACGAATTAAAAATAAAAAGCTATTTCGAAAACGGGCTTTCAACCATTTCTCCTATTCGCATAGATTTTTTGAAATGTATAGTATCAGTACTGACAATTTTATCAAACTTGTAAATTTTAGACGAATTTGTTTGAGTTCATTATTATGAAGCCATATATAGCATTTGTACGTATTTATTATACTTTGTGACCACACCTTGCAAAAAAAGGTAGAAAAGTGATAACCAGCAGGCAGGCACATGTTAATAAAACTAAACATTAATATTCTTTGGATAAACATGTAAAAAAAAAATATATATATATATATATATATGCACACATGGTAAATAGTAGGCTGATTGTAAAATGTTAACTTTTCAGGAGCTAAGCACAAATATATCATAATCAAACAAACTTTTAATGAAACTATTTGTACTGTGTGCACAGCAAATGTTACGAGAATATTCGGATGATGTGTGATATTATTATTCATTATGTCCATCCCAAAGTTATATTATAAGGTCGTAAAATTTTGCTTGACACCACACGGATAAAACATTTCAAGTTATTCTAGGTGTACCACACGATCGTGGTTTGTATTTTAACGGTAGTAGAACTATTGCGATAAATTTGGATGTTAATTTTGTGTAATGAAATACGTAGGTAGAAACATTTTACACTGACGAAAATCGATCGAGAATTTTCAGTTACAACGTAGGTGGCGAAGAAATATGAGTTACACTTAATGAATGTACCAAAATCATGTTTGTTCGTTCATTGGGTTAGACTTAACTCAAATGTATATTTACGCTTTTTTTCAAACTATGAGTTATGTACAAGTTGCAAAGTTGTAGCCTATAATCCATATAAAACATTTATAAACCCATAACTTCCATATATATATATATATATATACACACACACATGTCAATTAAACTAAAGTTAACATCGATTAACTCTTAATGACGATTTGTTCACAATTCTGTCTTAATTTTATGAAAAGTTGTATTTATGCCTAGTTGTACATTAAATATTATAATTTACCTAAAAAGAGCCGTTAAGTTTTGGTTTTAAGTTCTACTAACAATGTATTTGGCTGTAGCAATATGACATTTCTTTATATTGTTCCGTGATAATAAGCACTAATATAATATTAGTACATTATCATTTTTATATTTTCTAAATAAAAAACAAATATTTAAAAGTAAAGAAATTTGTTAAAAAAAAGTTGCAGTCTGACCCGCAGTGGACTTATCATACCGAATAAATTTACTGAATTCAATATTTAAACGGGACATTTACAAAATTTTCTGTAATTTCCATATTAAAGTCTACGTCCCTGAAAATTAATAAAATACTTAAACTGCTAGCTTCTATTAGACTATGCGAACATTCTTAACGTTCGTCACAACCAAAGAGTATAGAAGGGGAAAAGAGAGTTCACTGTCAGGTTAAATCTCTTTGCTTATTTCTGGTGTGTTTTTCGCTTACTAATTCTTCCAGAGAAACCAACCACGCAGCATGACAATCCATCTTAAATAATGTGACGCTGCATTCATTTGCCGTGTTTTGTTTACATCGTTGGCTGCAAGAGTTGCTAGTATCGCATTCTCGTTGCTGGTGTAGGTAAAATTGTTGGTAAAAACGATACCGTATATTAAGTGTGTGTGTGGAAATGGTCTTTACGACTTTTTTCTTAATCTGTAAGACCACAAGAAAATTTCCTTGCCGGTGTGCAGATTCAAACTTGCAAACATGTTCCAACTACACGCTCTCTACCACTTTTTTTTATGAAGTGTTTGGTGCAGTGGCGAGGCGGAAGCTTCCGCATCATCACTGCACCAAGCATTCCTCCCTTTAATGTGACTTAGTTCGAGTGACCCCAGTACTTTTCATTTGACAATTTGTATAGTGACAATTTTTGAGACCCAAATGGAGAAACACAAATTTAAACCCAGCCAGACCTAGGAGTCGAACCCAGAACCCACCGCACCAAAGCCGGCACCTCAACGAACTGAGTCACGGGGGGTCGGCGAACCAACTCGGCTATCAGTACGAATACCGAAATTTTGACATTGTGATCCATATATAAGTAACTTTTACGTTAACTTTTTAAAAAAATTATTTATTCCTTTATCAGCCTAGTCTATTAAATATATTATAGTAGGCCTGTACTGTAATAACTTTTGTCTTGCACGTCTGACCATTGTAAATTAACTAAAACATTCCTATTATTATTATTATTAATATTATTATTATTTGAAACTATTTACATGAGATTCTCTCAACCGTTAATGCCTTTCAGTTATGTGGATATTCTTACTGATTTTAAGTCAATTACTTTACATGCTCGTAGGATAGTTAACGATGATCTATTTATTACTAACTCCTTTCACTATTATTTTGGTTGTAAAACTTTTATAAACGATACAGGCTTAAAGGTGCCTAACCGTATTAGTAGAAACTTTAATATTTTTTAAGAATTATCTAAATATTAAAACTTAATTAACAGATGTATATTCAATTTTAGTGATATTTGTAAATTTGATTCTTTTAAGGATAGAAAAATTGTATTCTGGGACTTTAAACAAGGTTGATTAAGTGTGTCTCTGTTCTGTCTGTCTTCTTTTTAAATGTTTTACTGCATGTTGTAATGTCAGTGTATGTTGTACTTGTCTGTTTCTTTGTTTTGTATGTCTGTATTCATTTGTATGTCCTTTGTTTGCTGTTTATCCTGTGTTTCTGTATTTGATTTCTGTATTTGTATCTGTTATTTGTTTAGTATCAACCTGTTATTAGTCGCAAGACTGTTGGATGGCACTTTAAAAATAATAAATTAAATTAAATGAAATAAATGGAAATTATTGGAATTAATTATTACACGAATTAATGATTATTAATTTATAAATTGAACATAATAAGTAATCTTGCTCAATCAAACGTCATACCAAGCACACTTTAAATTTTTTCTACTTCCACAATTAAAATAATGTCTACTCTCATCAAATTAAATATTTGTAACGGCTTTCACGAGCTTGACTAACGATAGCAGTGTAATGTTTGTCAGGAAGTCCAACTCAACGCCATTAATAATCTTTGGAAAATTTCCTCTATTTACGAAACACTATAAATCACTTCAATTTCAAAAAAGTAACATTTATTTAATTTACAAAAAACGTTAGTATAGCTAAAAATGCTTAAGTTGCAAATAATACTTCCAACTTTGAATCACATGTTGATGTTGGTACAAATGGTCACAACTATAACCAATGTGTAAATAAATACCGCAAACAAATGGAATATTCTACCATATCAAACTGCTAATTGCCGAGAGGCGGTTCGGGATAGAGCGAGCACTAAAAAAAGTACTGCTAAATTTCTATTGTAAGCCAATTCGCATCTTTCGGCGCGTAACGGCTGACGACGAAAAATGTCTAACTTCTCTGGACACGTCACTTGATACGTACAGTCGGTAGGTAGTGACATAGGTTAGCTAAAAATGTTTCACAAATACGTCGAATTACGTAAATTTTTTGTAAATATTGTTTAATTTAAATAGGAAAATATGCTTGCTTAAACCAGAACGGCCTATATCAGAGAACTCACATCTATCACTATTTTGGACGGTAGTATTGTAGTAAATAAAATTACACACCAGCCAGTAAGTGATACAACTAACTTATTACCTTAAAATATTTTGAAACACGTATTTTCGTTTACAAATATTGTATTCATTTAAACGATTGTGTTGATCGTCAAGTCTATTATAATATGCCCATAATCGCACAATCTGCAATAAAAATAACCTTTAACTATTCTGAAAATTAGTAAGATTTTATTTAACTTTAGTCTAACAAAATTTAACATTCCTCTCTCGCTCTCTCTCTCTTTCTCTCTCTCAGAGCAAAATATCTTGCTTTAACGCCTCTTTGCCGATGAAATATCTTGTAATAAGGAATTTAAAAGTCACAGCATATAAGAAAAATCATAAAAAACAGAATCAAATATAAATTGTTTTAAATTAATTTTGTTTTCGATTTCAGTTTATTTTACTTTATTTTTATGTAAGAGAGTACAAACTATAACAATTTAATGAATTGCTTATATTAATTACTCTGTTTTTCCCCTCTTATCCATAAGTTTTCAGTTATGGCATTGATTTATTACAAGAATTTAAAATGCAATTTTTTTGGCTGATTTTACTTATTGTTTTATCTAGAATAGTAGATTCACCCCCAATAAAGTTAATCGATAACTACTGCTACACTAATATGGATAATTTTTATATATATGCGAACAAAATAACGCGTGTTTTTAGTTTGCATGGCGGCTTGTGCGCGAGTGCTCTATTAATCCAGTAGTGATAATTTTAAACTTCTAACTTCCAGGAAAGTGTATTAATTTTTTTCCAATAGATAAATGTATTTTATACCCAACCTTTGGAGAGCAATGGTTTGTTTAAATCCGTAATTTATTTTTTCAAGCATGCCCACAAACAGCAGCACATTTATCACAGCATATTTTCTGATTCGCCGTGAGCGGGGAGGGGGATTTTGGTCACGTGGATGGACAACTGGATTGACTTTGGGACACTTAAACACCATTTTTATTATTACTGTGTGCTACCTATAAGCAAGTGTTCATTACATTTCACGTAGGCATTTATTACATAAAATTTACTGCAAGCAAAATTCAATTTTTTTACACAGGACTGCCACATGTACGAAATTAGTTTTTTTTTATGTCCTAAAATCATCCCACGTATCCAAATTAATCATTGCTTACAGTACGGTTTCTTTTGAGTGTGTTTGTTTTCGCCCAAATAAATTTAACTTCTCTCTTGCATAAAATATATAACAACAGAATTTTTTTTGTTATAAGCAGCTCATCACATTACGTAAAATTTGTGTTCCTGATTCCGATAGTGTTCTATGTAATAATCATACACTAAATATGTGAGGAAAACTTATGGTGATTTAAATGGCTATATACTTTTTCTAAAAATTCAGAATAAAAATAATGTTTGTTGCAATGGGAGTTTACAGTTAAACTGTATTTGTTTGTGTGCGTACACTTTGCTCATGTTTAGGTACGTCACTAAAACATGAGAAACGCGTATGTCTATAAATGAATACCTTTATAAATCAAGTTATCTTAAAATTAATTATTACCGTAACCAGCAATAGTGATCGTAAAGTCTTATCCTAGCGAAATATTTTTTAAAAAATATGAAACGAAATTTCTTGTCTAAAGGAGTAAGTTTTAAAAACGGCAGTATTAGCTCTGACAGCCTACGTTGATTGATGTTTTCAGGGTTGCCTCGCTGGAAGTGTGGCAGGTCTTTTGACAATGTCGTGGTTAATCAGCGGAGCAAAAATCTACAAGGCAGCTGGAGTGGAGAGATTTCCTTACCTTCCCATGTCAACTGATGGTTGCGAGAGAATGTTCAACATTACACCTCCTGCCATTTCGTCGTGAGTGCCAGTGATGTGATAACTTAAATGTTTTATCAGTTTACTTCGAAAAACTTAAAAATTTAAATGTAAAATTTTTATGATACAAACTTGATTGAGTCAATACACTGTAATTCGTATTTTTGAAGGGCGATCATATAATGAACCCACTACTACATAACATACTGTAACATTTTAGTAAACCTTTTTACAGATTTTACAGGAAAACTACTAAATCTCACAGATAAAGGTTTTTTCTTATTTGAGTACATGTTTCACACAATACGTAGAACATAAATTACATATTAAAAGTTTATTAATGGCGAAACTGGTGGGAAGTTTCAACGTTTACGTTTATGTGCACAGGAAATAAATTTCTGTATTTTAGTTTCTATAAAATGTTTGTATGATGTAAAGAATTATATATTTTTTTTTTGTATTAGAAAACCAACATCTACGTGGCGCTCACCACAAAGAAACACATTCTGTATTAGAAAAATGGAAACCGTTCCAAACGTAAGACTGACAAAACCTATAAAACTGTTACACATTTCGTGTTACTTAAATAAATTATTTTGTGATAATGTTAAAATCACAATATCGTATTTTATTTCATCATTTGGTTTTTAGATTAGGAAGAAAATTTCCGTAATCCAAATATATTTCGAAACTTATTTTCTACTTTAAAATTGGTTTTAATTAGTTGAAAATACAATTATATATATATATATATATATATATATATATATATATATATATATATATATATATATATATATATATATATATATATGAAAATATATATATGAAAATCGAATTGCATAATTTTTACTTAGTAATTTGTTTGTTAAGAAAGGTTTGTTGTGAAAACTCAAAATATTAATTGAACAACTGTACACATTTTGATAACTTTAATTATGTACACGCAATCTAATATCATAAAAATATGTCTCTATCTACAGCCGATAAATATTTCATGTGAAAAATTTCGGGAAGGTAAACCTTTTAGTCCTGACGAAATCTAAGTTTGTGCTTGCCTGTGCAATTAGATGTATTTTGTGTCGTAAGCTGTGACGTTTATGATACTGGTATTTATCTTTACGTGTAAAGACAATGACAGTGGTTTCTGTTTTTTTTTTAAGTCCAACTCCGTTACCAGAAGGCATGGGTGACGACGCTTTCGTACTTTACAAACTGTCGTTCCATTACTACTGCCTATTGGGAACATTCATCGTCGTCTTGGTTGGTCTAGCCGTCAGCTATTGCACGGGACTAAATGACCCTAAAGAGTTGGATCCACGTTTGCTGGTGCCTTTCATGAAGAAATACGCACAATCTTACAAATCTGAAGCCCGTCATCCCGAAGAGGTGAAGATGTTGAACGTGAAAGAAACCAACTCCACACCTGTGAATCTCTCTTCGGCGTAGAGTCATGGAACTATTCCATTACAAAATACTTACAAAAACACATGTATTTCTTTGAAACCTATTTTTCCGTAGTTGAATTAGGTTGTTTCGCTCTGCTTTATTTAAACTCACTTGAGAGGACGTGGTACACAATACAACGCTAAAGGCATTAACCTATAACTGTAGGTTTCTTGAAGCCAATTTGCGAAAATTAAACAATAGTAATCCTAGACAACAATTTTAGCCAACGTTTTAAACAAAAATGTTTCCATGTTACGAACTTCTGAGGCACAATCTCTGGCGCCGGAACCTAGTGCATTTAACTGCTGCGCAAGAGATCACGCGTAACGAATTACTAATTCTGGATAAATATTTACTCATAAAGTTTGCAAATACCATTATCTAGGATTGTCATTGAGTAGTTTATCCACATTGATTTCGAAAAAAAAAAAGAACTTGGAGTCAATTGATGTTTTCAGCGTTTATTTTTCTGCCACGCACTCTTAATGCAGTTTATATTATTCAACTCGGACACTGACAAGTGACAGTGAGGTGTATTGTCTTAAATGTGTGAAATAATATATTTAATTATCTTGAAGAAATGATATAATAACATACATTGTTTGAAATAAGATAATTCAATAGCTGATCATAAAAACGTTCATATTTTTATCCTTTTTACAACCATTGTTATAATTTAACAATAATTCCAAAGACTTGCACGATACATGTCACCTCTACGTAAAATTTTCAACATCCTGCCACTTTTTTTTATAGGAGCTACGTATTATCAGGAAACATAATCATGTTCAAAGGTAAAGTTTACATGGCTCGTTAATCCTCCGTTAAACTTTTGAAACTTTAAACTATTTAGGTAACGATTTCATTTCCTTCCACTGATTGACCTCGTCCGTCTGATGTTCCGAGTCCGTTGGCGAAGAATTCAATTCCAGCTGGTAGATACGTAAAATTGGTCTTATTCTTTCACCTTCGTGTGTTTTCAGTTTGACCACGAGAGTGATGCCATCTGCTCCTGGATATAATTCCAGCTGATTCATTTTGAGTTGTCTGAAGCTATTAACACCACATCTCCCACCTTAGTGCTTGTGGTACAGCACTGTCCATGGTGAACCGAATGACTCAAATATTCTTTCCGAAATCTTTGTCGTAGGTGTTCTCTCAGTGCTAACGTTACTGAAGAATCATTCCGAAAGAATGTCTTACATTTTCTAATCCCATATCAGTTTTTATCTTGATTAAGAGTCTGGTAGCAATGACTGCAGCATGTAGCTCAAGACATGGAAGTGTAGTCTGTTTCAATGGAGCTATCCTGGTCTTAGCCAAAATCAACTGGGTCGATACTTTTCTTACACTTTCTTGCCTCAAAAATACACATGCAGTATAGGCAAGTTTACTGGCGTCAGAAAATACATGGAGGCTAAGATCTTCTACCTTTCAGTCATGTGGTGTGAGTCTTCTTGGAAGACGACATTTTTATAACCAATGTATTTGTTCTACCCAGTTCTTAAATTGACTTGCAATGCAATCTGAAACCGATTCATACCAAGGAATCTTAATTTTCCAGATTTCCTGTAGTAGTAACTTCCAAATTAGGATACAAGGACAGGTGAAACCAATTTCATCACAAATCCTTTGAGCCACTGATAATATATTTCTCTTGGTTACCAGGTAGAGGGCCATTTCTAAATTATTAATTTCACAGAAGATCTCAACTGATGAGATATCCCACAAAAATCCCAGAACAGGAACAACTTCACTGTGTATTAAATCGATCTCTTTGCAAAATAGGACTGCTGACCCAACCTCTAAGTTCAAATTGAGCAGTAGATTTCAATTCCACTGCTTCCTTTACTAATTTATGAAGTTCCTTTTCCTCATTTATACTTGTTAAGCAATTGTCCACAAAAAAAATAACTTCTTAGTTGTTCTGATTTATTGTTAAATTGTTCTGGAACACGCTTTAAGTGGTGTTCTATTGTAGCACCTATCAAGAAGGGACTGGATGTGTCTCCAAACACCACTCTACGACATCTGAAAATTAATAATTCCTTTTATTGGTAGTCCTTCTACCAAATAATTCTTAGGATGTCCCTATCCTGTTGTGGCAGTCTGATCTGTAAAGAAGCCTCTTTTATGTCAGCTGTGACTACAACTGCCCTTTCTCGAAATTTCAACAAAAGTTTCAGTATCAGTTATACAAAGTTAGGCCCTTTTTCAGAACATTTACTAAGATAATTTCCTTCTTTGTCTTGCGTTAAGCTTCAAATACAGGTCTAATTTTTGTCGTGATGCTTTTTTCCTTTATGACTGTCCAATGAGGAACAAAGTTTCTATCGTACTTATTCGCCGAAGGAAGCAGTCCTTTAATACCACACTGTAGCCATTCTTGGAAAACTGCATCGTACTCTCCAAATTTATCCAAAAATTCTAATTTATTGCTGACAATAACAGCCTATTCTTAGCTACCTCGTAATTTTTTTCAAGAGTGGATGCCCTTCATTTCAGAGCAGAGAAACAACATACCTTCCCTCCTCGTCGATTTCCACAGTTTCTTAAAAAAATTTGAAGGTCCTCTTCTTCTATTATCTCTATGGTCTTGACTTCGGTTGGGTTATTAATTCCTAATACGTCAAGTCGCAACAAGTCAGATGTATAAAGTTTTGTCATACAGTTGAAATTAGTAACTATATTGCAGTTGCTGGCAAAATTATGCTGTCCTATAACAGTCCATCCGAGTTTCGTCTCTACAGCCAACATTGTATCATCTAGATTTACAACTGTACCGGTCAGAATTTGTCTTATAGTATCAGCTCCCAACAATACCTTTACTTCTGGAACATCGTACACTACGTCTGATAGTACAATGTTTTTGGCTTTAAACACAGGATAATATTCCTGTGGTTCAAGTCAAGGAACGAAACAGCAAATTTTTTGTTTATACAGCATAGGAATAGTGCATTCAAATTTGTTATCTAAACTTCTCAGAGTTACGTCGAAAATACCATGTAAATGTTTACCGGTTTCTACTCCACCAAACAGATTGTGTCTCAAAATCTCTTCTTGAACCTTCTTCAGCCGAAGTTCTTGCATACAATCCTTTGTTAAATACGATCTTTGTGACCCAGCGTCAAGTAACACTCTCGCTAGCTTAACAGACCTATCAGAAAATACCTTTCTTACTAATGCCTGTAATAAGGTGCGGTTCTTTTGTTGAGATAGTAAGTTTTAGATTCTCTGATCACTGTTATTATCATCAGGCTGTGCAGTATGTAACAACCTCTCACTCATAATGGTATAGTAACCTTTACAACATACCAAATTGTAACTTTGCTTTTTTTGGCACAGTGGCCCTGTTTAAGACAATGAGAAAACGCTGCCTTCTTTCTCAAAATTTGATGTTTGTGTTCAAAAGTTAGGTCTCCAACCTTAAATCTTTCTTGAGATGGATGGTTTATTTTGTCGCACCAAACACAAGTTTTCCAACTTTTATCTCCCCCAGAGAAAATTACTGCTGCTGTGGGTAATTTTTCTCTAGTGTTCTCGGATAAACTACTGTCAGGGTCAAGAAAAGTAGTGCGTGCAAGCAAAATGTGCTCTTCGCTATCTACTTCCTGTCTTGTGAATTTTAAATTTGTCTCCAAATATTTAGACTGACTCCCAGTTTTATAACTCTGTGACATGCCAGGCCTTTCCCAGGCTTTCAGGATATCATCTGGTAGGGCTGATTCTTTGAGAGGATAAAGCATAGCAGCGTATTTATCACATGTGACACCTAATGATTCCAAATTCCTTAACTGTTTTTCCAGTTTGTCAAATAGACTACGTATTTGAATATCATAAAACATGGTGGATTTTTGTAAAACCAGTTGTAATAATTCCCGAACATATATTTCAATTAACAATTCATCCTTCGCAAAACGTAATTTTAACATATCTTTGGCTTTATGATTATTGAGGCTGAGGGTGGATAACTGTCCACCAGTGCTTTAGCAGATGAACCAGGTGTCATGGATTTGTACAGATACTGAAATTTATCCTCCTCTACCAAGCCATTGGCTTCGTGAATATTTTTAATTGTTCCCAAAATGCTTTCCAATGGTGTACTTCGCCATCAAAATATCTCACCTCCTGCTTGGGTAGTCGTAAAATAAATTTGTTTTTAGGCACCGAGCTTGTGATAATATCGCTATTTACCTTGCAATTACTGAATAGAGAATAAAGGAAACAATTTCATACCTGTTCTTTGAGGATAACAATCTTTCACTGTACCTTTCTGCGAGGTTACAATCATGTTTAATTTTCACTTGAGTGACAGGAATACGAAATCCCTGTTATCTTTTAATCAATTCGAAACAGTTTGTTTGCTTTGTTTTCAAGTATCTTGAAACTGGTTGAACTCTCGTCTGTAGCTGGTAGTTCTTCACTTAATAGACGCTCCAGTTCATCGCTTGAGCGAGTAAATAATGTGCGTAATTATGTACGTTCGCTTTTCAATCTTTTAATTTCTGCCATATTCTGTGTCCTGTTGCCGTCGCCATATATGTTTGAAATATGACAATTCAGTAGATGATCTTAAAAATTTTCATATTTTATTTCCTGTTTTACAACCCTTGTTAATCAACTATTCTAAAGGCTTGCACAAGATATGTCACCTCTATGTAAACATTTCAAACATATATCTTATAATATATAAACGAAGTAAATCAATTGTTATTATTTTTAATGGTTTGACATACGAAAGAGTCAGTGACATAACAAAGTCAGTATGGTGTAACATTAATTTTGCTGTTTGTTTTTAATCATATTATTCTAATCGTGGCACTGATATTAAGGAAAACTATAAAATAAAATATTTCCTTATGTTTCAGTAACCCTTTTTATGTTAATTCTTTGTAATTTTTAATTATTATTAAATTTTGGTTTTAAAAATATGAATTGATTTCATTGAAGAAAAACCATACCTGAAACAAATACATTTAATTTAATACTTCAATATTTTTAATTTGATTAAAATTTTCAGTCTACACTTCAATAATAATAATGAGGCACTTAAAGAGATTTTAATGCTCATTTTCGTTTTTTTATTACTCTCACAGCATCGTCGGAAATTGTTCTTTCATATCATAGACAAATTTAAATTCCAGATGTGTAATATTTTCTTACAATGCCGTGAAACCAAAATGGGTCACAGTTATGGGGAGTTTTACACAAACTGACAGATAATATTCTGTGTATTAAAATAATTTTTATGCATATCGAAAAGAAGAGAACGAAATTTTAGTTGTACAATTACATTTTACCGGAACATACATTTTGCGTTTGTAGCTAATAATTAAAAACGCATAGTACTACTAGCGAATAGTATTTTATAAGAAGTTAATGTGTTTATGTGCATCACATGAGAATTTCACTTAATAACGTATAGAATTAACAACGTTTGTTAATTTTTTTTTATTTACACATTTCCCTTATGTGAAGTATCACACAATGGCTTCTCAACAGTAATAATATATGCAGCTGCTTTAAATAATTAAACAAAAGTATTCTTAAGGATTCAAAAGGAAGTATCAAACAGTCATAATTTACAATATATATTTAACATTCTTATGCAAAGACATTTCATACATTATTTACATTAATTGTTACACACACTTTATTCTTTGGCATTGTGTCAAATGTTTATAAATATCAATTTAGGAACGACATACATCATATTTCCATTTGCATGTATACACAGAACATAAAGTAAAGTACAAGCTCGTTTTTGATAAAGCACAGATGAGAAGTTGGTAGAAACACAATGCTTACAAACGCCTATAACCAGTGCAGTACAGAATTATTTGAATTTTGGTTATTAAAACTAAATATTAACATTTGTAAGATTCACCCGAACAACTGCGTTCAACATCCCTCCTAAAAATTAGGACAAGTCCAGAAAACAAATTATTGTTATCTTCTTACTTATTATGGAAACCATTTTTATGTTTCTAACGACAGTTGTCGCCACAGCTTATATTTAGAGACATGCAAAATTCGCGTTATTATTTGGTAGCAGACTAAACTTCACTTTCCTATATATAACAGAGTGTAATCTGCGATACATTTGGTCACGAACTTTTATGTGTTGTCATTTACGTGTGTTACATCTTTACAGAGATTGGTCTCTCTACCGTGTAAGTATTCTCCGCGGCAAGTCACGACAATATCGGCCAGCGGGAGACGTCAAACTAGCCTATAGTCACTTGGAGTCTAGTCAGCTGTCAGAAAAAAACGCGAATTTTGCATGTCTCTACTTATATGAAATTTTCTGATAAGCACACCATATTTTAACAAAACTAAATTAATATCATTGACCTGAGAAGTTGCATTTTCATTTCGTTCGTTTATAAGTGGTGTACGTGTGAATGATTCATTTAATAATAGACTTGTTTAAAAGTTAATACATTGAAGCAATTCGCGTGACGGTAGATTATTTACACGACACGGATCTTAGGTGTATTAAAAAAAATGTATATATATTTTTAATTTGCAGTGGTAACGAGAAATAATAAACAAAGTAAATTAAATATAATTTCAAACTAATACCACCTTTGGAACGTCTTGCAGATTTTCTCTTTTTATCGAAAATATTATTCAATACAATTTTTTTCGTCTACACAATTTTAATTTCAAAAATATAATTAATTTTCTTGTATGTAATGTTTCGTTGTGTATTGACTCTCTCTTTATAATACTCTTATGTGCAATAGCAATGAATTTATAAAAATTATTTTTTAAAAAATCACGAAACCAACATTTAATTTAATTGCTTAACCAAGTGCGCCTACATTCAAATCCGTGCGTAGATTACTCAAAATACATTTTGTATCACAGTGAATTAGTTTCGAAGTGAAGTCTTGTAAGCTTAATATTTATCATAAGTGGAAATAGAAGTAAGTCGTTATAAGAATACTTTAAAAAACGCACGTATTTTTTTTCTGTAAGCTCACAATATTCTGCTACCCTACTGCGGCCTTTATACAAACTGTCAAACTACTTATATTTAAAATAAAATTTAAAAAAATTAATAGCAAACACTTTCGTTTAAAACCAACTACCTCATGTGTGCGACTGCAACGTATGTTAACATTAGCATTCATCTTGATGAAAATTAACTGGATTTTTTACGAGCATTTCACCTGTTCGCGTCTACAGACTTATTTCAAGCAACCAAAATTACTAAAGAATGGGATGTGTAATGAATCATTATCGCGTTTCGCACTACTGGGCCCCTTTATTTTGTTAACTCTCCGTAACTTTCTTCCATAGCACATCTCATCGTTCGTCGCAATGTTCGGAGCATAGTGGACAACATCTGGCTCGAGATAAGCGTAGTCACAACACTTCACAATTAAGACATGGGTACACTGTGGGGGTTACTTGTCTCTTTATCTGCGTTTGATGTCCACTTGTTCTCGGGTTGATTTATTGTCTTGTTTAGTCAACACGCTTTTCCTCATCGCTGCGTGACTTCGCTGACGATGTCCGTCTCCCGGTTTTCACATCAGCCGAAAGGTTCAACGTTGTACGTTCACCACCGTCAACGCTTGGGAGGCTGAAGGGCGTGGTCTACGGTGGGACGCGGTCTCTTTGAAGCCACAACATGGTCGTCCACGCCAGGAAGACGGCGGGACGAGTCGAGACAGTGGAACTTGAAGTCGTGTCTTCAGATGACGGAGAACCCAAACTGCTGTCATCTCTCGGTCTCCCTCTGGGTTTCACATCTGCGAACATCACCAACGATAGATTTGGTCCTTTCACACTGTCAAGAATTATTTGCATTCAATTTACTGAATAGCACAACGATTCAAGAAACTTATTCCGATAACCATTGAAAAGTTATACTCAAATTGTAAACACATCAGGGGCATTATTTCCGGTTTTCCTTGGGGGGGGGGCAGATTTTTTTTCGGCGACAGTGACCTTGTTGCATCTTATTTATTAATTAGTCATGTATAATTCAGAAACTTAATTTTATGTGCTTAATTAAGTTAGCATTACTTAAATAACAAAATACAAAAAATATACTTTTCCACTTAAATCCTTAATGCAGGGGGGAAGCATTTACCTCCGTGCCACCCCTATTATTTTCTCAATTTTCTCAATTTTTCCTTAGTCCTGCGCGACACAATGTTTGCGTAAACAAATACGATAGATTTTTTTAGTAATTTTATGTACGGATTCAGAAGAAATATTGAGTTTCGTAATTAAGTATAGTTTTATTTACATTGATAACACAATAACCATATTATTTGAAATATAATTTCGGAAGAACCTCATACCCTTACTTAAATATTTTAAATCAAGAAATTTCAAACATATAGAAATTATAGTATTTGACGATGCCAGCGTGGCATCGCGTAGCACTCAGTTCAAATAATTTTTAAGAAAATCCAAAATAAAGCGCGTGCAATGGCCTTTGCAAGCAACACCACTAGCAAGGCCCAGGTTGGTGCAGTTGTATGAGCAACAGTTTCTCACCGAGACGCCCCGGGTTCGAATTGGGCGCAGATATTTCTCACGTGGCTAACCTGGTGGATGTTGTCTTTGACCATCGTGTTTTCTTGGTGCACTCCTTTTTCCATTGCCTATCGCATTCCATGGCTTTTACTTTGTAGGGCTTCACTTCGTTACGTCCTTCGTGGTTCAGTAGACGCATTGAGTGCTCAGTTCAGAGGTGCAACGCCCCGGCTTCAGGTAGTCTCTCTAAACGCCATGCATTTTTACTATCGCTAAAGCAAATACAATTTGTGAAAACTTTAACTTCAATTATACAATTTTTTACTGCTTCCATTTCCAGTAGATACTATCTTAAGTTAAAAATTAAATTATGTTATTTATAAAATTGCATTTAAACTCATTCTGAGTAAAGCGTAACATTCATATTTATTTATCTTGACAAACATAAGAACAAAAAACTTTATAGCGCTGTATGCCTGTGAATGTACGCAAGTATTTATTAGAGAGTCGAACAAATACTTTAAAGAAAAATAAGTAAACGGGGATTGGAAAACGAGAGAGAAACCTTTATTGACTGGCATTATCTAACACAAACTTACAATTTCTTACTCATTAACGTTATTAATTAATTTAATAGTGACTTTATTTTTCATGTTCCTGTACTTATTATCGTTGTGAAATGTCATCCTATAGTTGGCCTCAGACTTTAACTTTTTTCCTAGCAGTAGCCCCCTTGTCAAAACGAAAATGTTTTTATATGTTTCCGGCTCTGTGGTTCTCTGCAAGTAGCCCGTATCAATACAGTATACAACTGATTTTTTTTATTTCTGCAAATTTAATTTGTTCATCAGCGTGTAGATGCTGGAGTAGTTGAATGCACAGATTTTTTTTAACTTTTTATGTAAATATCAACAACACAGTAAATTTGTTTTAACTTTCACAAATTGAATAATTTTCGCTATTCACAAAAATTCTAAAATAAATTCTACATTTAAAATGAACAGTACATACGTTTGCAGAAAATACTTTTTGTATCGAACATGATCAATGGTGTTCTCAAAACCCATGGTTATATTTATGTACTTAAGGGATTGTTCCCGAGTTTTTTCAGACTGGTGCCAATAACTGAAATATTTTTAACCAAAACATTTGAAAAAAAAAATGAGTCAATGTGCAATTACACGATGCACATTACTGTGGAAGCGTTTTTTAAAATAATGTACCATTCGCCAGCAAAAAAAAAATAATTTCCTTTATTTTTTGCTTATTTTCATGACGAAAAACGTGGTACTTTGGGTAATGCAATCTAAAAAACCATTCAGTATAAATCTACAAAAAAAAATTCAGCTACTAATTATAACATATAAGTGTCATACTGTGCAGCTAAATTTTGATGAGTATAAGGTAGCAATAAAAAAGTATTTTCGAAATCACTTCAAAGCTCCGTACCAAGGCCTTAAGCATTCTGTTCTTATATATATTGTCTCAGCGTTCACCTATCAACTTTACTAGCATAGTACTATTGTAGCTTTCCAGTGGGAATGGTACGGCATTGCGACACTTGTTGAACGGTTACGTAACTTTAAGTAAGCTTCACTGAAATAAAAGTACTGCTGTAGGTAACATACTTCTGTTAAAATGGGTATAACAGTCCAGTTAGATTGTGAGTACTATCTGGATTGTTCCTATTACAATATGTTCTGTAAAAGTAACAATTTGTTCTGCAGATGGAGATAAGAGCATCTTTCTTTTACAGAACATTTTGCCACTTCCACAGGACAGATTGCTACAGGAATAACGTAGATAGTAATGACAACTAAACTGGAGTGTTAACCCTATTTTAACACATGTATGGTACCTACAACAATCCTTTTCTTTCAGTGAGCGACAGACAACTGCAGACTTCTATTTCGCTGTTAGATAATCTACGTACTGCTTGTGTTTCCGAAAAGTTTACTGAATGCTCATTCTTTCTATATATAAACGTGATGTTCGCCCGCATGGTGACAGGTTACTTGGAATCCCTTCTGTTTCTTTATATTTATGAAAACTTTCAATTGCGTCCATTGGTTTTTCAAGACTTCGAAGTACAAAATGTGTTGATATTTGATTTAACTTCAGATAATATTTAGATTTTACTGACTTACAGCATCCTAACAGTTATGAAAACTTTCTTCGCTACAAATTTTGATTAATTGTAATCAAATGCTTTCGTAACTAACAAAAACACGCATGTTTTTTTTTTTTTATAAAGGGTTAAGTTTATGTTGTATAGATTCAAATTCTTACATACTGGATAAACATAATTAAATATATTTATATTTATATTCATTTATTGTTTAAGGGGCCCCCCTCGGGGCACATGTGTTTGTGTGAGTTAGGTATGGTGCTAAGGGCGACTTCGTATGGGCCATACAACGGGGCGTCGTCTGTACTCTTAAGGCGTGCAGTCTTCGTGAAAAAAACAAAATTCCTATGGGACTTTAAGTGGTGACCCTATTGTTTTATTTACGAAATCACTTTACTAAAGTCAAATGCACTACCCTTAAGTGGTTTCACATGTATTAGGCTAGTATATTTTCCGCTATAGCAGCCTGAAATCCCCGTTTTGAACCATTTCGGCGTGCCCTAAAAGGGGATTTCTAATACGTGTGTTGTCTTGAAAGTACTTAAGGGCAGTCGTCTGAAGTGTGTGTTCTTTTCGTAGACAAACAGCGTGAACACACGTGTATTAGTCTCGGTGTAAAACTTTTTCTTCAAACACGCTGCAGTGTGATTTTATGGCAACGAGGCGGGCCCCTTAATTTCTCTAAAATTACAAAATTTGACTAAAGAGTCGAATAAATTATACCAATGTTTTTCTCACTTGATTACTACTATTCATTGTTAATTGACTAAAAATGCGTAAGATAAAAAATAAACATGGATAGTTTTTTACTTTACTTGTATTAGAAAAAGGTTGTCAACACTGACATAGCGAATGAACTTACAGCCGTCTAACAAACAGGTAAGAAATTGCAATAAAACGAATATGTCCTTTGGACAACCATCGTTAATGTACTTTTATGTCGCGAAATGTAGACAATGAAAATTTATCGTAAATAAATTAGAAATCTTATGATTTACAGGATTACTTCAGTGGAAATGCAAAAACTATTACCTTTTAAAAGCACAGAGTGTAACAAGTTCAAAATGCAGTTTGTGTCTGATACATGAAATATGCAAGGGTGTCCCGAGAAGATGAGTATAGAGAGTGTTGGGATTTCTTTAATAAAACCAGTTTAGTTTTTTGTTTGTGAGACGAACGGACGCGGAGATGAAACGCTGGGAGCTATCAAGTGAAAACAGTTACAGAAGGAAGAGCATGTAGTTACCCGGGGGAAAAAATACGCCACTTCGTTTCACGTTTATCTTATTCTTGCCTCCTGTTTCACTCTCCTAGTCTTAAGGCCATGATCTCTTGTTTCTAAATATTTTCCCGGTAATAATTTTTTTACTGAGTTTATTTTAAATTATCTTCTGTATTTTGGATGATTTTTTCAAGGTATTAAGTACTGTGGATTTAGCTAATTATGGAATTAACAAAATTCTGATTAGTTGACATTATTTTTTCGGAACCGTACAACTTCTTAATTTGAAACATTAATCTACCGCTGTGAAAAAAAAAGAAACATTGTAAGCAAAATTACCGAACATATTTATTATATCTGCTATCATTTAAGCTTAGAAAATAATCATTGCTAAAATAGTATACTCAAGAGAGCATGGCCTTTAACACTACCTTCCAGTAGGAATAAGTTTTTTAAATTTTTGCAAGTATTAAATTTAAGTCCATAATATTGCTCTGCGTTCGACGAAACGTAAGTTGTACATTCAACTACTTGCCCTTGCAGGAAAACACATTGTTACTAACGCAAACTGTTTTATATTGTGAATACCTACTTCAAAGAAAAGTATTTAGGAAAGTATATACATGTTAATTATATTTACAAATACTTCACTTCCGTCAAGTAATAAAGTGTCATGTCTTACCGTTACTTAGACACTAATTTAATCTTATTTTTTTTACGTGAAATAACATACGTCTAAGGTTTATTACATCATTGCAAAAATGTTATAAAATAATAACGTAAGTTGCTATTTTAGTGGAATATAAATAATTTTTAGGAGAAGATTTTAAAATACGTATTAAACCAGTAGTGTTAACAGTACGACTGGTTTATTGTGACGTGTTTTTTAATGAAATACTGACATTTTAATAGGTACAGTTTTACTGATAATTATTTGTATAGTTATTAAACTCTAAAAACTTAAATTTTACTATTTAACCTAAACTTATTCCGGATGCATGCATTTAGTTCAGCCAGCATGTAAGAATTTTGTTACTGTACTTCAAATTTGTATTACGATATTATCGTTTCAAAAAAAGGGATTTGTTTCTTTAATATTCATACAAAATATATCAGCTGTATTCGTCATGTGTGTGAAACGTACAGAAAATATTTCAGTTTAGTTATCTTAATCAAATATTTGTAATGACAAATGTAAGCGAGCAATTTGCTATATTGACAGTTTACTGACTGAGATTACGGGAGTCAAACACTAGGAATTTGCTTAAGGGTGCTTCGTAATTAAGAACAAATATGATAAATATTCCATTTATTACACATTTTGTTTTGTATGCTAGAAAAAAAACTGTTTAAAAATATATTTGAAATATTATCAGTTTGATTATGTGTATTGCTCGTGAAATTCATTCATACAAGTTTTTAAACATCTATTCAGTTTTACGATAGTGAAAAATGAAATGGGTCAAATTATACAACGGTAAGTAACTTTAAAATTTATTTTCTTCTTCGTGTATTAATTGCAATACAACCACTCAGGTTTCAAACAGTTATGAGTTTTAATATTTAAAAAAAAAAAGTATATTTTATTTGGTTAACATTATACAACTCAAATGTACGGATGAATACGTAATACGAATTCAAGACTTCATGAAATTCAAAGATTAACGACGTGAAAATCAGTAAAAGTGTACAGTCTCCCGAAAAAGAGAATGATCATGAAGAAATAATTCAACAGTTGTTTCTTTTTGCCAACCTACTTATAAGTAAAACCTATTTGGACTGTAGCCTGTACATACGAAATAACTATCACGGCCTGCCTTCAATCATTCACTAAGGTATTGCATAAAGTTTGAGTTGTAGGAGGGGTGGGGTTACGGATTCGTATCCCGTGCAAGACTTTGCGATTGTAGTTACTATGACATCATACGAGCATACTGCGCGCGCTCTTTACACTGAGCTAAGACAATTTATAGTCCACTGGTATTGAATACGCTAGCTGTTAAATGCCTTCATCACATATTTTATCTAGAGTTACTGTTTGCATTACATAATTTCAAGCGGGCAAAGCCGCAGCCGGGCAGCTAATTTATAGGTAAATAAAGATGGATTAAAAACAAAGATGTTGTGCAGTTAAAGTACCCTCAGCGAAGTGGACTGGATAAAGCTATTTGTATTTGTTTTTTTAAAGATATACAGAGAATATAGTAACACCAACAATTAATACGGAATTAAATGTTAGTTATATTTTTCTATAACACGCGTGTGAAGCCGATAAGGGACAGCCAGTTTTGTATATTAAGATGATATGTGAAAATCAGAAATTTTATGAATGAAATTAACGATGTATTGTTCATTTACATAATACATTTTATTTTATGGTATATGCTTATTGATCCGTGCTATACGAACATTTACTTTTGCAATAAATACAAACTTTAGTTTGATGTTTTGATACACATGTTACCTATACGTATAGTAAAACACTTTGCGCAAAATTTTTAACTATTCTGGATTAAATTTCTCTTCTGGCAGAATGTAATTTAAGAACTATTTTAAATCAAACATGATAAGAACAAAATGTTCTTAGTTACTTAAAGTTCGTATTACTTTGAACGGTTCTTAAACATATCCTGCTATCCAGATTGTGACATATCGGTATCTTAATTGTACAATCACTCTGCAACTACTTAATAAGTAATTTGAAACAAAGTGATGCTAATTTGTAACAGCAACAACATTTCGAATGTTTTTATTACACCACGTAAAACACTTATTTGAATTATTGCAAATATCCGGAAATTAAAGTTGCATTCTTGGTTTTTTGTTATTCTCACCGAACAATTCTTAGTTACCAAATATGCAAAGCATTTATTTTACTATTTTTGAGTGAGGTTACTTTGCAGTGAAAACTTTAGTGCACACGTCTGAATAAAATGAGATTAGCATGTTCATATCAGCTTACGTTTCAATGAATTTTGATTGAACGTTAATCCCGTATTCCAACATAAATTATTACTAATGAAGACGAAATTGTATTTGTACCGTAGCAATATTCTATGAAAGACGGTAATCACCGATACTCAGTACTCTATCTACATACTGAACGGGATGTTTAACTAACTCTTCTTTTGAAAATAATTAGCTTAACACGAATATAAACTGACAAATGCCAACTGTTGATTTGTGAAACAAACTGTTAATAGGTATTCGTTATTTTTTTAATATGCCCTAGCAACTTCACTTTCTGATAACCTTACTCTTCATTAATGCTTGAATCTAAAAATCTTTCACCGGATGTAGATTATTTGTTATATAAGTTATTTTGTTCTGTGCATTTCGCTTTACATTCGCGTGATAAATGTTTTCTGCATTTATTAGTTTATTTTTTACGTCGTCGTTTAAGGCACGTATAAATTACAATTGAAATGAAGAACCTGAATATGGATTTAGGATAGTATACAACTGCACAAAAAATGGAAGGAATGTAGGAAAATACGGTATGTCTTGAAATACAAAGACCACATTAAAATAGCTTGTAAAATTAACGGTAATTTATAACGAATCGCAGAATGTTATTTGATACGAACCTCTTTCCTTCGTCATCTTCTCAGCGTCAGAATGTATTATGATTTCGTTGATTTCTTGGTTTGTTGATTCGCTCTGTCCACTCTGAGGCCGAAGTTTGATCCTTTTGTCTGAAATCACACGAAAAATAATTATGTGAAGTTTAATACCGTAACTACGTAAAAATATAAAACTTGGTAGTTATGAAAATGCTCTAACACGCGGAATATTAAACATGTTTTTAACTGACACTGTAATCACAAGTAGAAACTTTAGGGTGATAACATTAAAACAGTTGATCAAAAACGGGCATAAGGGAAATTTTAATTGACCTAATTTAACTGTAATTGTCATACAAAAGGCGATGTAATATTATTAGATTCTTGAGAAATCCTTTGGTACAGTCAAAATAAATATTTGTCTAAGGTAAAAGAACCTGTATGAGTCAAGTCAAAAATGACGATCCGACAACATAACTCTGATCAGTTTAATCAGTATTTTTTACACAAAGAGAACAATTTGTGCCGCTATGTGTAGAATAATAGAGTATAGTTAACTATTGTTGGACAAGTATGTTTTAGTGACTCTTGAAGTGATTGTGTGATTTTTGTAAGTTGACGTGATTTTCTAATGTTGTATTTTTTGAACCTATAACATTCTTAGTTACTAAAACTCGATTAAATAAGTATGTGGCCCAGGAATAAATACATTTAGGAGGTCTACTTTCGTGCCTCAGCATAATGTTTCCACTTCGAAAAAAATTTAGCAAGTTAAGGTTTTATAACAACCAAAAAATTAAAAAAAAATATGTTATGATAGAAGAATAGAAAGTGCTATCAAAATTAATATCATACTAATATCTGTAATCAATGTTCTGTTTGTAACGGCACGTAGTACTCTTTCTCCATATTTGAGTTCACTAAATTCTTGTTACGTTCAGTTTTTTGGTTGTTGATTTTTTTAACGTGTATCATGTTACCTTCGTAATCCTATTGCCTAATTATTTCCATGTGTAAACATGTGACCACCTTAAGGGCGCCGCCTACTTCCACGTGAGAGCCTCAAAAGTGACGCAGCAGTAAGGTCTACCTTGAAGCTCCAATCAAATGCCGCGTCGCCTCAACGAACCAAGCGCTGAACTAGCGTGCAATGTTCCCGCCAAACGGTTTTTACTATGGGACATTAAGCGGTGACCATATAGTTATATTGGTTGAAAGTCTGCAACTAAGTTCAGTGCAGGTCGCAATCTGAGTTTCACGTACATCCGGTTAGTACATTTTGAAGTACGGAAGTCTGAATAGGCCGTTTTTAGCCATGTTAGAGGGCTTAGAAACAGCGTTTTTAATGAGCGTGGTGTCTTAACAATGAGGTTCCGACCTTGTTTAAGGTTTGTTTTCTTTTCATACGTTGGCACAATGAGCGCAGGCGGAATATTTTCGTAGAAAAAACTGTTTACGAACACGCTACAACGCATTTGAAGCGTGGGGTAGGAGGCCGTTTTAAGAATGGCCGTCTCGGTTTAAACGGAATAAATGTATTTCTTACGATTTTGGTCGAAAAAGTAAAGTTATTCTTAGTTACTGTGAACATCCTTGAAGTAATTTTCACTTTCCTGCTATTTTTAGACTGTTATTTATATGATGATTTTGGTTAACATAAATTAAGTCGTTCTTTACTGTGTATTTTTACGAGGCTGTAAAAATAACAGGCCCTATGTGTTTTATTGCTGTTAAAAGAGAGTATCTTAAAAATAATAAGGTTTAAAAATAATTTTGATTGACAAGGAAATCTTATTCTGAAAATATTAAAAACAGTATGTAATAAAGCATAGTGTTCTGAGGGACGTTCTGAGTGTCGCCGTGGCCGAAAATTAAACAAGCAAGTAGACCGGCGTTACAACACCTTCCCCTTTCCAAACTACAGTGAAAAGAAGGCCAACTGGACGACGATATAGAGCAGTGTAACGAACCAAACGGGGCTGTCTCGGTGCCAAGGAGAATGTCGCTGGATTGAGTCCCTAGACGTGTCATTCGCCGCTAGTCGACTACAACCACACAGCCTTCGACATCATGAACAAGGTGGGAACGTCAGCATCGATTAGGCATGTAGGTAATCCATTGTAGTTATTTAATTATAAGCCTCTTGGTTAATACCGCTCCCCTTCGAACTAATAATCACGTAGGCTTTATATTTAATTTTACATAAACTTGTAGAACCGACCTTATTAATTTATTCATTCATCCGTATTACTCTCCTCTGTAGCGTAGCCTGTAGTGTAAGCCATTTTTAATATTTCACAACAATAGGTACTTGTTTTATAGTACAATATTTACTTAGAAAACCTCACATAAACTGTTCTATTAGAAATGTTGTTGTAACTGAATTTAAATCTACACGTTAAGAAACTTCTAAATGAAATATCCTGCACAGGAGGTCTGTTCTGTGTGTTTACAGTTTTTTGATGTTATTTTACAGTGCTAATATTAGATTTTTCTCTTCCTTCCCCCTTACCACCCCAAAAAATTATTATTTTAAATTCCCCAATTCAAGCAGAATGTTATAAAACCTCAAAATATTTTTGTTCATAAGAAAGTTTGCACTCTAGGTTTTTTGTGTAAGAAGAGATACGTAAAATTGTAGTTAATGTATTAAATATGGCTGAGACAAAGAAATATTACCGCTTCATTAAATCGTGACTATGTGCATTTGATTGTGTGGGGTTGAATAAATTTTGTAGTCGCAATGTCATAATTGTAATCATCGCAATATAAGGATACTATTGTTAACCTATTCGTCCGAGGATTACAAAATTAATGACCTTTTCACGGTTATGAACAAATACGAAAAATTATGAAGCACATATAATAATTTCAGTTTAGGAAATTTTACTTTGTATTATAATTAATGTGAAATATTTCATGCTCAATCAATTTATAAAAGGTTCAACCGTTTTGTAAGTGCTTGTTATCGTAGAATTTTATGTAACACAGTTCTTGACTGTTTAGGAATTAACATGACACACACTCCAGTTTTCTGTAATAACATCCGTTTTAACAAACACCAATATATAAAGTTTAGAACTAACGAAATCAACTGATAGTTAATAGATTTTATATACCTACCAGTTATTTGTAACTAGAAATGCGACATATCTGTGTTTAATTACTATGCCTTAAGGGTCCTCCCTATATAGTCTTCGTATGTACGTGTGACTCAAAATATCAAAGGAGTGGTGAGGTTGCCACTGGCCAGCGTATGTATAGGTGATTCGGAATAAAGTGAACACTCAAAAAAGCCCTGATTAATTTCTATTTCCTGCCAGTTTATATCTTTCCGCCGATGTTAACACAAATAATGCCACGTGCTTTTATTTACATAGGGTCGTGCAATGTTTACAACTACATTAAACTGCTCCGATGAATTTAAGCTACAATATCTACTCATTAAATGCATGGGGGCTGAATGTAAGATATAAAATAAGTAATCTTAGTTATAAATACCTGCAAGTTAATGTCTGGTTTCTGTCCATCGACTAATCTAAACAAAACGCATTATTGCCGGTATGAATCTCGTAAGTGAGGGCATATTTTATTTTAATTTGTAACGAAAAACCTCCACTACAACAGACATGACACACTCTATTCAATAATTCAAGTTTCATTCAGTTCTACTGCCACGAACAACGACGACGCACTTCAGAAACAATAAATAACGTATTTTCTTAACATGTGAAATAAAAAGTATGTTGTTTTTAGGCTGGCAAACGTAAAACATAATATACAGATTACCGATGGTTTCACATCATTTCGGCAATGATACTCAAAGTAATTTCCAATACTTTTGAATGTGTATATACTCAAAACGGGCAAACGCACGCAAATTATGCAACCAAATATGCAATTTGGCGGCGAGAACCTAACTCTGATGC
>PNEQ01004777.1:5872-24287 GCA_003012365.1 Medauroidea extradentata
CACCACCGCCACATTTTTTAATGGTCGTTTTGTTCATTGCAACATGGATCGGCGCGAAAAACTACGGAGAAAAATATTATGTGCTGCAGCAGTTTTAGCTACTCAAGCACGGATATTTTAATTTTCTATTAGCATTTCCACGTGCTCTACATACCATTTCGACGCCATGTTGAACTGTTGTAAAATAAGACTTGACCACCTGACACACACTGCGCCTATGATTGGCCAGAGAGAATTCTGGGTAATATGAACTCCCGAAAAATAGGACATGTTCTATTACGTTTTTGGGTAACGTTTCGGGTACAAAATCTGCCATGCCCAGAACCAAACCCCTGTGGAGGTGCTGGAACTGCACTCAGACGGAAGCAGAAATGCTACCAGAAAATGGGCATAGAAACTGCTATGAAATTGGGCATCGTGTGAGGCTGGCTTTAGCAGTGTTACAGTTCACTGCTAGTGTACTGTCACTTTCAATGGCCATATTTTGACAATTTGTTCCTAAGAAATAGTCCATCTGACACAGTTGTAATGACCTGGTTACCTGGAAAAACATGCTTTCTGCAGTCCTGTTTACATTCACCTTTCACTGAAGAGAACTGTTAAACACTGGCCGTTACTGAGATATATTTTGTATTGCAAGTTTCATCAATGTGTTTTGTAAACTAACCAAAATTTGTGAAACCAAACTAAAAAAGCATCATATTACAAGTATGTAGTACATATAGATGACAATGGTGCATGGTGTTATAATTGGTGAAAAAAAAAAATAGATCTTACCTCTTCATAATTGAACATAAGGAAGGTCAAGGCCTTTTTTACAAAGCATGATAAATACATACACATTATCTGTCAAAAGTAGACACATTGTCATAGTATTGAATGACACTTTAATAGAAAGCAAAATTAACATGCCAACCTTATTGTTTGTGAGACCATAGATGACACAAATAAGCAAAACTGCTTAGAAAACTATTGGAAATCATATTTCCAAATTGTTTCTTCTGTTGTAACAGTGGTACTGGCTCTTAAAATCATGTATTACATCATACTGTACTTACATATTTCAAAACAAAACAGGGCTTTAAAGTACAGTACACAACACTGTTAAGTTATAATTTATGCCATTCCAAGGCCGCAACGAGAAAACAGTTGTCACCAGGGTTGTAGAAGTACAGGTCTGGACACTCGCCTATCTACCAATGTATTTTGCTTGGCCCTCTTGTTGTTTGGCTGTAGTTCGTCAAGTTACAGAGAATGTTATACTTTTTGGCACTGTAATCCGGAAGGTCGGACTCAAACTCCGTCCACTTTTTTCCATTGTATACTTTATAAAGTAAATAAAGATTTCTGTAGCCGTGGTTTTAAATTGTGAGCGAAGGAAGTAATTTCATAAATTGATAAAAATTACATTTTGATAGATTGTTTATCTAAGTGGGAGGGAAGTGGGCAGAGTTTGAGCTCGACCGCCCGGATTACAGCGCCAAAAATGTATAGCAATATCGATAATTTGGTGAACTGCAGCCAAACAAGGAGGTCAAGTTTCCAGGCGAGTGTCCAGGCCTGTTCTTCTACGACCGTGGTCGTCACTATATGTGTGTGACATAGCGGGATATTTGGTGTACGATTTTGTTGCTTTCTCTTTGCGAGCACCAGCTTTCTAAGATCGTATAATTTATGGTTAAACATTTAGGTACATTGAGTGACATATGATTCAACCGTGCAAGTAAATATTGTGCACAATTACAGTATTGGCTTGAATATAAGACAGTACTTTTTCCAAAAATGTTATTTATGAATACGGGGGTCATCTTATAGTCATAGCCTACTGTTTGAGGTTACGTTTTCAAAACTTATGGAATGTAAATATTAGAAAATTTATAAGAACTTGAATTTCAACAGTATTATTCTACATGTTTTACTTGCCACTTTCATTTAAAACTGGTAAGGAAAACTTTAGTATCATTTCAAATTGTAATGGTATATTAAGGCGTAAACAAACTAATTCCCTTGTTTCATTGGCGTCATAGACGTGGAAGTAGGCAGCAATAGTAACGTGACTCCATGAGTACTAAGCACAACACAGCACTGTTGTGTTAATCTGATCACAAGCTTAAGTGAGGGTCATGTTAATCACAACACTCCTGTTGACTCCTCTGTACCATTTTGTACCGCTGTGATTATGTTCCTGTCTATTAATACTCTTATCTATAGTAGAGTTTTTCCAGATACTGCTTTTGTAAACATTCCAATTTTGAGACCTAGCATTTATGTAGTTTTAATTATGGTACGCGATAGACAAAAATTGTGAGGTACAATGGTACATCAACCAAACAAAGGAAGGAGACTTAATTATGAGGCGTATTTCAAAGATGTTGTAAATTTTGAGATTACAATAAACAAAAAGTGTGTCAGTGAGACTTTTACTTAATTTTATTGTTGATTTTTGTTTTTATATCTACATGGGAAAAAATTATTGTAAAATACTTAATAAAACAGGTTTTATTATAACAGGTAGTAAGAATAGTCTTATATTCATGACCAGTTAATTTTTTCATTCTGCAATTTGTAAAATAGGAGGTCGTCTTATATTCAGCCCAATACGGTAGTAGAAATGCAAATTTAGTGTTATTATTGGGTGACTAGCTAGACTTAATTTGCCTGTACTAACCCATACAAATTCCATGACATATCGGATTTGGGCCTTGACAGTTTTGTATGCCTACATAACAGTATTGTGGGAATTTTATAATTGACCTTATATGATTGGTTGAAAAAGTCCTTTAGGGCTCCACACAAACTGTCATACCAAAAACAGAAGTCAGATGAGCACTCAGTAACTTGTGGTCCAGTCTGCTGTCAGAAAATTATGTGAAATTTGCAGGTTCCTAACAAGTAGTCTTCATGACATAACTCAACCTTTACGATTCAGTAGAGAATGTGACTGTATTTTCTAACGTCGGAGGGAATTCTTTGACTTATTTCATTACCAATGGGCAAGAAACATGTCATGTGCTCTTTCCTGTTTGAACTGTACCACACTTCAGCCAACACAGCAAAGTTGGACATTGGCAGTTAAATTTTTTTATAATCCTGCTCAGTGTGTTCTTGCTTACTTCTCAGCAGTTTTTTCAAATTCAGATATTTTTATTATTTCCAGCTTGTGTGCAATAGTTTGAATTTTCTTATAGTGTGTTTGCTTGTTTGAACACATTTTAATTTTTTTTATAAAAAAAAAGCTACAGTACTATATGCCAGTGAGTGTGTGTGAAAATAGTAGCACTCAAGAAGAGTGGTTTTTCAGAAGTTAGTTTCTTCAGTACTGTATTCAGTTTAGTGTGATTCATTCATGGGAAAAAAAAAATCGAATGGATCTTTATAGAGTAAACTTTCTTCATTATTAGGTAATTGTACTTTATGCAAGGAATTAAGACAGTGACAATCTGCTGACAGGCTGGTGTGCAGTCATCGCCAGCTGCTTCGTTGGACATGACTGTGGTGAAACGCTTTATGTGGACGCTGATTGCACCTGTTCTCTCCATTATCACATATGTGCGGGGCCTAATATTTGGCCACGCAGATGCCGGCAAGACCACCCAGCCAGCAGACAGAAGCCACGCGCAGTCCAGACCATCCACTTCGCAGCAGTAAGTGATCATTCATGCTGCTTTACCATGAGCCAAGTCAAGGTTATGTTTAATATTTGCTGTAATTTTGTGAACTACTTAAATACAGTGAAACCCCCTTTTTTTTATACTTCTCAAGACACCAGTGGAAATTGTTGTAATATGCAGGAAAGTGTTAAAAGAGGGAAAGTTACACAGTTAATGTACCACTTGGACCAAAAAAAAAAATAGTGTAAAATACAGGAAAGTGTAAAATCAGGCGGTGTAAAAAAAATGGGTCGTACTGTATTCCATAAGCATTCAGGTACCGATTCATGACGAGCTGTGTGGGTTGAAATGCAGCATTTAGAAAATTACAATAAAACCTCTTTATAGTGGGGGTTACAACCCCTACATGTCAAAGTATATCATTTTTGCACAAAGTCCAGGTTCAGAAGTCTTTGACGTAGAATAGCATCTAAAATTAAATGTAAATTACAGTAGCACCCCCTTATAATGAAAGTTGACAGTGGCGTAAGGCATTTTTCACTAAGGCATATATCCAAATTTAGGGTACGGATGATACTTGAGTCATTCTTGAGTGAACTGTATGCTAGGCATTTTTGCATGTCAATGTAGCATGGACCCTTTAAACAGTTAGAAGTGTATAATCTATAGGGTTGTGCGAATATTCAAAATATCGAATTTGAATAGTATTGCATTATTCATTTTGATTTTGATAGCAATTTTGATATTCGAAAACTTATTGAAAACGAAAATTATCGTTAACAACGAACATTGGGTGTCTTTTGAATGTTCATTTAAGTGAGTCCTTACTAAAATCCCGCTCAACACAAATCTCCTGTTTTGCAAATTACAGTTAATACAATCACAAATTTTACCACGAAATTTAATCAATAAATGAACCTACGGTATTCTGATACTTCCGATCCCGCAAACTCAAGCACCTAAAGCTCCAGTAAAACTCTTTTAAATGGTTTTCAGGGAACTATATGCAAAAAAAATTCTTAACGTGGAAAAGAGGTTTTAACAAAGTCAGTGTAGATGGTGGAAATCTCAATCAATAAACATTTTTTTTTTTTATAGAAAATAACCTTAGGATTTGCTTCAATTTCCGATATCATCTTCAGTTTTTCTTCAAAACTTAACGCTCTCCACTTTATTGGCACGCCAATACTTGTAGAAGCCATCTTGCCTGACAATAAAATTATCACTGTTTATATCCAGAGAGATTATTTTAATACACACTAAATTCAATATATATGCGAAAATAACGTACTTCCTAACACTTCTACTGCTTTTCAATAACATCGACTCAGCTGACAATCAGATCACGCTGCCAATGTTAACACAGGCACAAACCAATGAACAGCGGCACTTCCTTTCTCATTACATTTTTCCCAATGGGTGTTAACCCCATTTTCAGACATTTTAATACTGCTTTGAATAACTGTAACAAACCCTCGTTGATTAATTAATAATTAAAGCCACCAAACTTTTTTTAGATTGCAACATTTATTAGACGTCTACAGATTTTGCACTTGAAAGTAACGTAATAACTGTGCTGGCCAGTAATGTGAACAGCCTGTGGTGTGCTGTTAAGGTTTCACAAGATGGCGACTATAATTGTGGGGCCACAGTATTTAGTTACAACAGCGGCTCTGGATAAATACAAGCCCGAACAGATGATTAAGTTATATGCGGGTTACCTTTCTTCAACAAAACCTTTTAAATGGGATTTATTAACCTAGGTGTAAGTGAATGAGAGTTAAGGAAATTTAAAAAACGAAACTTTTAAGCAGGAAAACTTATGCGGGAAAAATTAGGCTACGCTGAATTCCAATTTACCAGTCTAAAGATTGCTGGGGTAAATCACTTAGAAAAAACTATGTACTGTATGTATGTTAATGCAATGTGCTGCTGTTCATTTTCAGTACATTTAAATTTTTTTTTATATTGTTTTGAGAATAATTTGCACCGCATATTTGCAGACGTATTTTCCAATTTTTTATTTTACAATACTGTATTCGTTAAACATTTATGAAGACTAACAGTGCATAAAATTCTTATTCGTATTTGTTTCATTATTCAGGAATATCATGGAAAAATATTCATATTAATTTTGCTAAGGAAAAATCCATATTCGCACAACCCTAATAATCTACAGTATTTATCTAACTTTGGCGTGGTAGCATCTAGTTATTTACAGTTGTGCTGCTGAATGTGATAGTGCAGACTGGTTTAGGGGCGTTGATACGTTGCTACAGCGCAGTATCTCCCTCCCCAGTCAGTAGTTGCAGTCTCTTGTCAATGATGCCCACCAAGGTTGTTTACTTCAATTTACGCCTGTGTACACCTTCCAGTTTACATTATTTGAACAGCTGTTGAAGAGAGTTTTAAGTTTTATGCAATGTTAAATCTGTGTTATTGACTATTGACATAGGTTAAAAGCCAGAAACGGGATAGGACCTTTATTTATTATGCAGTAGACAGTTCCACCAGAATTATCTCAAGAAAAAATCTCTTGTGTGGCAGTCCTTAGACTCCTGTGGAGCAAGTATGTGTGTTTACATTATACTGCCACTCGTGTGCAAAGTTTTTTGTTTACACTGGAGTGTTATGCTGTTCATTTGTTGTGATTTTTTCTCACGTCATAAGAAATTGTAAGTTTATAAACATGTTTGGACAAGAAAAAATTTATTGCGCGGACTCCTAATGACAAGGTCACCTACTGTTTCATGCAAAACAAGGGAGTGATGGCTGGTGGAAACTTACAACTTGGCAAGGTCAGGCACCACAAACATACATGCGCATACAAGCATGCACAGACAGGAGTGGAATCACATCCACATGGAAAAGGAAGGTTGTATAACAAAATAGATGAGTGCCGTACCACAGGAGTAGCAAGAGAAGGGGACAAAGCAATGCCTTCAGGTCCATTCCAGTGTGCAGAACCAAAAGATTACAAAGAGATGTTAAGGTTCATTTTGTTTTTCTCTTAACTGAATTTTTCACGCATAAGAAAGAAAGTTTTTTGCAGTAATTATAGGCTGCATCTGAATGTAGGCTTATTTATATCAATGAAGTTGCTAGGAGGGAAATGTATTTGTGTAGCCCTTTTATCTGTAGTTAACTTGAATTCTTATTATGTAATTTACTTCCTAGTTATTTTTAATCTGTAAATACAGGCACTGTGCATTATTACTCTTGGATTGATGGTAATTGGTCCCTCAGATGATACAACAGGATTCAACAACATACTAATTGGGGACGTAAATAAAGTATTAAAGTCAATAAAATTAATTTTCAGCATTTAAATTTGATTCACAGTCACGACTAACTTTCCTGGGCGGACACTCTGACTTACTCGGCCGAGCGGCGGAGGGATACATCAAGATCCAACTTGCCTAAAAGCTGGTTTATTAACGTTTATAACCTAAAAATTGTATGTAACATAGATACTGATAAATTCACAACGCATTTTACTCCATACTACCAGCTAAATATTCATTAGTTTATTAATTGGGGATGTGCAGCGTCCTCAATCTGTCGCGGATCAACACCCTTTTAGTGTTGTTGCACACGACACTACCACCCACGTTGATCGAGAAACGCCCTGCAGAGTCCCCGCATTCCAGCACGTCCCTGTTTCGTGCCTCCAAGCGAGTGAACTCTGACCTACCTGCCAGATAAATCTATCTAAGCACTGGCTAGCTCCGAGCTTGTTTGAAATTGTAAAAGCCAGCACTTCTCTGTACGTGCTTCCAAGCAAGAGAACTCCTACTAACCTGCCACATAAATCCTATTCCAGGAGAAGCAAGCTAATAAGCTACTTGAAATTTAAAAAAAATCTAAACAAGGAAAAAAATCAGAAAAGTTTAACTAAAAAGGTTGCTTGAAATTAAATTAACTTTCAAATGAGTCCAAACACGATATAAATTCAATAAACTTGACATGTAAAATTCTATACTTTTCTCTTGCTTTCAAGTTAAATTTAAAATTAAAAAGAAAATTTTAATGTAAATTTCTCTACTCGCATCCCCAATTAATAGGTTGGATCCCGCCGTATACACCCTTATACCTGGTTAAGTTGGCCTACTTAATTTGTTATAAACAGAGAAAAAAAAACATTTTACGACAAAAAAAATTGAAATTACTGTGTGCTAAGAGGCCAAGTAAGTGCTACGTGCCAGTGCACGTCACAACCCCCTACTTAACACGCAATGGCTTTTCCCGAGGGACAAACCATAAGTGTTAAGTACACTCTTAGTATAACAGCTCATCACAATTATGTTTCCATATGCATTCCAAAGTTTTACATAAACTACATACCAGTGTTCCATTATTACAATGATTACTTAAGTTACATAAACTACATACTACATCAATGAAGACACATGGGCACTTGGGCAAATCACTCTTACTAGCACGCTGTACATGATTACAAACTTGCTGTTTTCCTAACCTCTAAAACACCATCACACTTAAAAATTTGTTCAAATCCAGTATACATAATTATTTTCCTTTACTCCACTACTAAGCATGAAACATTTATTCAGCACCATTGTATATAATGTAATACATAATGTAAACAAAAACAATCAATTGAAAAATATACCTTTTAAATTTATGCATCGGCTTGTGGCAGCACACTGTTGTTGCACCCTTAATTTCAATGTAACAAAAAAATTAAAATAATCTGCACTCCATTACTTTTCATACTACTAATACATCACATCCTGTACACTTGGTTGGCTTTGTAAAGTTTAGTTGATTACAGGAAGTTTGAACCCTCAACTTATCACTCCCCAAAAATATGGTACATTCCTTTGGAACAACTACGAGAAAGACCTAAACACTGGGTACACCCCATTGGACCAACGACGAAGGTGCCCAAAAATCAACAATTACATCACCATATAATAAAACAAATTCTTCACATAACCCTTCTCTGCATAATGCCTTTCCTTTTACAGCACTTCCCTTTTACATCAAGTTAACAGCCATCAACGGCCACGAGATGGTAAACAACACAAAAAATACAAACAGACCAAGCTTTTACAACACAAAAAAATGTTTTCTTTTGCCAAACCAAAACACATCAAATAAACCCTTGGGTGTCCTAACCTGTTGCTACAAGTCGAGCAGTATAAACTGAAAAATTTCAGCAAACTCATGAATATGTTAAGTCACTCATTATTTTGATTCTACACGATAAGAAGTCTATAATTAGATCCATGTTCACAATATTCAACAAATTTATAGATAAACACGTTACAACACTATCATGCTCAGTCATGATCAATTTGAATGGAATTTAGTTCACTTAAAACCTTAATATTAATGCAACTTATAAAAAACAAATATCATCATTAATGTAATTTATTACAGAACTCCAAACAGCAATTCATAAAAAACAAGAGTAGCAAAGTACTTAGTAATTAAGCTTGTGTATCAAATACAAGTGTGGTATTTTCTTGGTGGTGTTTTCAAGGTTCAAAACAATATACAGTAGTGATAGCAAAATGTTACAATACAATGTTATTCTATCTCTGTTGTCACCTCAACTCTACAATGGTTACATCTCACTTGTAAGTATGTATGTATGTATGTATATTCATTCTACACTAAACATTTGTTATAGGTACCCAACACATCTCACAAAAAAAATAATATAGAAAATTTAAGCTGCAATTTTACTAAGTCTAGGCATACGTTATGGCACCACACCAACACAAAAAAAAAAATTTTAAACATTCCAAGAGCAATCAAAGCCAGTTTAGCATACACTTTTACAAAGGTAATCTACCTAGATACACAAGGTACGCCTTTAATAACTAATTTAACTGACACCATTAATACTTCAACTGCTTATTACGATCAACCCTGAGAAAAACATTAATAATACCAAACAACTTTACCACTAATACCATTGTTTTACTTGTTCAAATTAACCATATTCACCATCATAAATTTCCACAAAAAAAAAGGAAATAAAATAAATTGAAGATACAATTGATTTGTAGCAGCACCCAAATTTTCACTTCACATTATCAACTTAATTACACTTGTAAGCATTAAGTATTTTTTTTTAACAAACTTCCAAAACAAAGCACATAATTACCTATTACTCATTAAATTTCAATAGTACTGGGAGGCTGCACCATAACCTCTTACCACTCAAACACCATTACTACTTCACAAATTCATACAGCAACATATACTCTACAATTACTTAAGGCGTACCTATTTGCACCACGACGAGGCACCCTTCCAACAATTATAAAACAAATATCTGCCTATTTGCACCACGACGAGGCCACAACCACAATAAAACAACAAATATATCTCTGCCTATTTGCACCATGACGAGGCCAAACTCAACACCATCATCAACTTCCTCAACACAGGGCCAACCTTATTTGCACCACGACGAAGGCTCCCAAATCACCATAACATAACCTCACAACGTCGACGCTTCTTACTCAACACATGATTCATACCTCCATTCACACACCCTCTCCCACTACAACCAATTCCTCCTTCCACTACTCCTTTGCAGCACTCCCCTTTGCATTTTACTAATTTAATAAAACTCACAAATATATTAACCAGTTTCTAACCTCAAAATCAAAACATTAACTCCCTTGACCTCTTCCCGTTACAATAATTATCTATAATGCCCTATATTCACCAAATTTTAACTCTGCAACTTAACCACATTTGTTTACACTGCTGCTACATCTCGAGTACAGGTAAGTTAATCATTTTCCAACTTAATTTCTCAAATAATTATTATCTTCCCCACTGCTTTGTTAAATTCTGCTTAATTATCCTCTACTTGTTCATATTACCCCAACTTCACTATTTGTTTAAATTAACATAAATTATTTCTCAAGCCTCTGCATGAATCCATCATAAACCTCAGGGTTGACCAATGTCAAGAAATTTCTAATTATGTACCTATACATTACCAACATTTTATTTAAAAATTTAACATTTCAGTTACTTCGACCTTGTCCACAAGGTGAAAAACTATATAAACAAGCTTACTCAAGCTTCACAAAAATCAATAATATTAACGTACTGAAGGTACCTACTTACGTAATTCCCATGTTGTCATAACCCTTGTGGTGCCATAACCCATATAATAATTTTGATTAACTTGTAAAATGTTTTCATTAAAAGTTATATACTACACACATGTTTTTGTACCCTGTCGAAAAGGTCCCTCACACCACATCATTCCTCTTGCTCCTCTGAGCACAACACAGGGTACACACTGTCACCCTACCCTTGATCTTCACCTTTCCTCGTGTCCACTCCTGCACCCCCCATCTCTCGACTCTTCTCTGCACCTCTCGTTTCACTGCACAGGCTTTACACCCCAGCTCCTCCTGGCCTGTAAACACATTACTCAGGTGCCATTCCTGCACCCCCCACTGTTCTACCTCCCTCACCTGAATAATGCCATCACACCTTTTCTCTGTCCCCCAGAATGCTCTGTCCATTTCCCATTTCTGTAGTCTCACCCCCTAGTTACTAATGAATTTGCCTTTTCTTGGTCTACTCTCATTCTTTACACAGTCACTATCTTGTATCACCTTAACTACACACTGGTGTGACACAACATTGATTTCTTTAATAGGCCTAACCTCACCTTTACCTTCCTGCACCTGTGTCACTGCCTGTTCCTTTAGGCCTACATCTACAACCTGTTCTAGTTTATTAAACACTTCTGCATAACTCTTAATTTCCTTTTTCAGCTCTTCCTTTGCCTCCTTAACCTCTCCCTTAATTTCTCTGACCAGTGTTCTAGTCTGTGCCTCTAACATTGATTTAATTAATTCTAATAAATATTTTCCTGTAGTTGCCATGATTTTTAATTATATTTACAACTGGTTTCAGAAGTGAGACAAAGTGTATTAATGTAATTAATGTGTTTAATTAATTTACCTGCACTTACAAAAAAAACTATGTTCACATACCGCTTGTTGTCTTCTTGGTAACTTAGGGCACACACACAAAAAAAACAGTACTTGATAACAATTTAAAACGGCTGACAGCGGCTACCTGCCCGCACTTGTAAACACTAACCTGTTGTTTGACAGCTTTTTTCTCCGGCTACTTTACCTTGCAGCTCTTCTACTCGGTGTTGTTGTTGTTTCTTGTTGACGTGACGTGTTTACTGTACCGCCGGCGGAGACTAATACTGCTGCTGCCCTCGAGCTGCCGCTGTCCTGGCACTGGAAGGGCTGGTTGTTGTAGCGGGTCCTAGGGCCCCCCGAGGTACTTTGGTTCCCTCAGGTCCCTGTTCCTCGGCGCCAGAATGTGACGCGGCTGCTCTAGTACGTCTACGTTGCCGTGTTGTTGGTTATCTAGATGTCCCTGTTCGGGCGCCAGAATGTGATGGGGTTGCTACGTCACGTCTACGTTGTGTGTTGTAGGTTATCTAGATGTCCCTGTTCGGGGACGCCAGAATGTGATGGGTCCGCTTCCGCTTTGTTCGCACGTCGTGAAATGTCTAGAAGATTATTTTTTTGAGGTTAGGATGTCCCTACTCGGGGCGGCAGAATGTGACGGTGCACGCTCTCTCTCTGCTCGTCTGTTGTGCTGTTTATTCCTGGCAGCTACCTTCCATTACCGGCGGCAGCTGATTTCGGCGAGAGATGACTTTGACAAGTCCTTTAGAAATTAGAAATACTTCCCTTTTGTTTTACATGCTCGGATAGCCTGAAGTATTTCAAACGGTGTCCGCTTAGAGAGAAAACATTTAAGTGGGCATATATACAGTGGATTCTCTATGTATTGAAACCTGATGGATTGAAATACCTGCATCCATGGAACACATTCTAGGGCCAATTAATTTATTTTACAGCATTTTAAGACCCCATCCATTGAAATCCCTCATGTATTGAAATTTTTTGTCAGTCCCATGAGAAACGGTGGATAGAGAATCCACTGTATAAAAAAAAAGAAGAAGAAAAGGTTTCCGTTTAGTTTTTTTTTTATTTAATGGTTCACTTGTACATCGAACACTCACTGCTTAACCACTTAAATTCATTCCAGTAACCTTTTCAACTTCGAAACGTAAACATTAAGTGCTTAACTTGACGTAGTCTAGAGTGTTCGTCCAGGCAAATACTACTTAGATATCCTAACTAGCTAAAGAAAAATGATGAACAACAAAGCATCGCAGGCAATACCGCCCACTTTACTCCCGAATCCGCCCTGTAGGCTTCACAACCCCTCTGCCCCGTCCAACACGTCCTCCTCCTTCCGCCATGACGCCCCAACTAATCACAAAAACTTAGCCGGCCATCTCCCGGCGACCGGTCACGAGCTCCGATGTATCACGACTAACTTTCCTGGGCGGACACTCTGACTTACTCGGCCGAGCGGCGGAGGGATACATCAAGATTCAACTTGCCTAAAAGCTGGTTTATTGACGTTTATAACCTAAAAATTGTATGTAACATAGATACTGATAAATTCACAACGCATTTTACTCCATACTACCAGCTAAATATTCATTAGTTTATTAATTGGGGATGTGCAGCGTCCTCAATCTGTCGCGGATCAACACCCTTTTAGTGTTGTTGCACACGACACTACCACCCACGTTGATCGAGAAACGCCCTGCAGAGTCCCCGCATTCCAGCACGTCCCTGTTTCGTGCCTCCAAGCGAGTGAACTCTGACCTGCCTGCCAGATAAATCTATCTAAGCACTGGCTAGCTCCGAGCTTGTTTGAAATTGTAAAAGCCAGCACTTCTCTGTACGTGCTTCCAAGCAAGAGAACTCCTACTAGCCTGCCACATAAATCCTATTCCAGGAGAAGCAAGCTAATAAGCTACTTGAAATTTAAAAAAAATCTAAACAAGGAAAAAAATCAGAAAAGTTTAATTTAAAAAAGTTGCTTGAAATTAAATTAGCTTTCAAATGAGTCCAAACACGATATAAATCCAATAAACTTGACATGTAAAATTCTATACTTTTCTCTTGCTTTTAAGTTAAATTTAAAATTAAAAAGAAAATTTTAATGTAAATATCTCTACTCGCATCCCCAATTAATAGGTTGGATCCCGCCGTATACACCCTTATACCTGGTTAAGTTGGCCTACTTAATTTGTTATAAACAGAGAAAAAAAACATTTTACGACAAAAAAATTGAAATTACTGTGTGCTAAGAGGCCAAGTAAGTGCTACGTGCCAGTGCTCGTCACAATATAGTAATTCCAATTTTTTTTGTTAATATTTTGTTGTTGTTCATAACCAGGCCAACGTAACCAAGTGTAAGGATGTATACGGCGGGATCCAACATATTAATTGGGGATGCTAGTAGAGAAGTTAACAGTACAGTTTTATTCAAAATTTAAGGCTTAACAGTTAAAGCTAGATAAAAATAGTACATTTTATGTGTCAATTTTATCTGATTTACAGTGGTACCCCTGAATTACACTTCTCAAGGGACCAGTAAAAAATTGTGTAAAATGCAGGAAAGTGTAATCTGAGGGAAGGTTATAATGTAAAATCATTAAATGGGACCAAATACAAACAGTGTAAATGGCAGGAAAGTGTAGAATCAGGGGGTGTATTTCAGAGGTTCCACTGTATATTGCGTTTGGACTCATTTTAAAGCTAATTCAATTTCAATCAACTTTTCTAAGTAACTTTTTCTGATATTTTGCCTCATTTAGATTTTAAAATTTCAAGTAGCCTCTTAGCTCGCTTCTTCTGGAATGGTTTTTATCTGGCAGGCAGGTCAGAGTTCAAACGTTTAGAGGCACGTACAGAGGCGTGCTGGAATGCGGCGAGGGCAGCATGTCGTTAGGCCTTCGACGAGGGTGCTAGTGTCGTGTGCGACGGAACTCTAAAAAGGTGATGATCCACAACAGATTGATGACGCAGCACATCCCCAATTAATAAACTAATGAACATTGAGCTGGTATAGTGGAATAAAACGCTTTGGAAATTTTTCAGTAACTATGTTACATACGTTTTTTTTCTGTTATAAATGTCAATTGACCAGCTTTTCAAACAACTTGGGTCCTGTTGTATCACTTTGCCGCACGACCAAGTAAGTTGGAGTGTTCGCCCGGGAGAAGGCAGCTGTGGTACGTCGGAGTTGGGGCGTCATGGCGGGAGGAAGAGGACGTATTAGACGTTGGAAAGGGGCTGTGAAGCCTAGAGGGCGGATTCGCCAGTAAAGTGGGCAGTATTGCCATAAATAGTTTTTTTTTTCCTTTGTTTACTGAGTGACTCATGTGAGTAGGTGCACGAAACAGCTGCACATGTGGATATTGCAGTTTTACGACACTGTCGGGGAAAGTAGTTATTTGTATCCTGTAGTTTGGTTTGTTTTCTTTTGTGGAGCAAACTGACGCATATCACGTCTGATGAAAGACCTGGACGAACACTCAAGACGTGAATTCGGGCACCAGTATCACCAATTCACTTTCACATCTTAAGTAGATAAAGTCACTGGAATTAATTTGAGTACTTTAGCAAACACTGTGCCATGTACGTATGGTGAACTGTCAATAAAAGAAACAGAAAGTTTATAAATATTTTTTGTTGTTTTCTCTCTACGTGAACCTTTTTGGTGAACACCTCAGGCTATCCTGGCATGTAAAAATAAAAGTCTAATTTCTGGAGTAGTCGCCGCGAATAGAAGATGGCTGTAAGGGATAAGGAGAAGTTGCAGTTCCAGACTTTCTTCTCTTCATCATTCTCCTGTTACACCATTTAATAACAATAAACAGCAGAGGTCTGCCATCACTGCTACAAGTCACTACAACAACAAACAAGCCGACAAACAACAAATCTCCGTCCCCATTACAAAATTGATTACAGTAAAATTTTAATAATTTTTTTTATCGAACCATTTCTTGTATTTGTCTTATTTTCCAGTTTCAGGCAGTTTTTGTCATTTGTACAATTTTTTGGTAAAGTGAGTACCTTTGTGTGTTGCAATCTTCTCCATGCTGTAGGGTTTCTGGTGCCAACATTGTGGTTCAATCATCTGCTTCATGGAATTTCCCCATGACGCATTTTGGTTAGCCTTTTCATGGGGTTGGTTAGGGTATTGCTCCGACAATGTAGGTAGTTCCATCTTTTGTCCCCAGTTAATATACAGTATTTATCTCTGTATTGTTTGTTATTTCAATGTCAAATCTGTAAAGTTAATATTTTTATTTTTTTTTATACTGTACCTTTAAAACTTAATTTTGCTGTTCCTGATCATTTTGGGTTCTGTCGTATTAATCCGCTGAGTAGGCTGACCAACGCGAGTTCGCTGCAGGGTTGTTAGTGGTTATGTTAAGTTAGTTAGGAGTGGTTTTGACAAGATTGCACCTCGGGAGTGTTGATGATGTGCATGAAAACAGTATAAGTACAAATTTTTACTTCAAATTTTTTAAACCCATTATAATGGTGCAAATTATGAAACAAATATGCACGTTTCAATGCTATACAATATGCAAAAATTTTATGATCAAAGTTACAATGTGAAATTTGTGGATTTTTGGCGACAGCGCTCGCCAAAACAAGGATAGTGCTTATGGCAGTTACTGTACCATATAGGTAACTCTGTACTGCAAACTAAGCATGAGATGCTCTACAGCAATAAAATAGAATACAGTATGGGTTAATATCTTCGGATATTTCACAGTATGAAAAAGAATTTCTTTTTTGTGACATTTGTAAGTGAATGCATTCTTTACAAAGAAATTATATGCATTGAAATACTACGAAGTAAACTTACATTGCTTAACTGTCTCATTTTTGGCAACAAGAGGAGGCAGTGTCTACTCTTCCAAGAACTTTATTTGTTTTTTAAAGCAAAATAAACATTTATTCAACAAATTCCCTGGTTTTTGCAAAAAGCCAACGAAAATTAACATTGCACTTACTAAAATACATGCTGCATTTGATGTTCATATTTGGATGTAAATTGTGGGTGGTGTTATAGTGATTGTAATACGTATTTTAAATTACTTAAAATTAATAATCATATTATTAATGATAAACTGTGCATTGCAAACGTATTCAATGAATACGTATTTCCTACAGGTAGCCAGCGACTTAATAGAAAAACCTAAACATTGTACTACCCCTGTTACTGACCCCATTGAGTTTACTAGAAAGGCGTTACCAATTAAATTTCCTGATTTAGAACCTTACTTTATACACCCTCTTGATATAAAAACAATAATTAATAACCTGAAATCTAAAGCATCACATGGATTTGACAAAATAAACAGTAAAATTGTTAAGTATTGTGCTTCAGAATTTATATGGCCTTTAAGTGTAATTTGTAATAATTCTATTAAACATGGAATCTTTCCAGAAAGACTTAAGTTTGCTTCAGTTATTCCAATACATAAAAAGGGAGAAAAGACGAAAAAAGAAAACTATAGACCAATCTCTCTCTTATGCACTTTCTCAAAAATATTTTAACTGTCTTTTAAAACATATCACGCAATATAAGATCCTATCTCCCTCTCAGTTTGGGTTTCGGAAAAACTTGTCTACGGACAATGCCACTCTTAAACTAACCTCAGAAATTTTGGAAGCTCTGGACAAGCATGAACATGTGATCAGTGTTTTTTACGATTTGGCGAAGGCTTTTTATTGTGTAAACCATCAAATTTTATTACTTAAACTTGAACATTTATGGTATAAGAAATAATTTCAGAAACTTACTAGTCTCATACCTTACTGATAGAAAACAAAGTGTCATAATGAAAGATAAAATGTCAGGTAATAATGTAACATCATTCTCTGGTAAAATATTTCATGGTGTCCCCCAGGGATCTATCTTGGGTCCCCTCCTGTTTCTCATTTATATAAATGATCTTCCAAATGTTTTACAAACAAACGCAGTTGCTATTCTTTTTGCTGACGACACTAGCATTCTTTTGAAAGATAAATCTCAATCTCGGCTGGTTGAAATAGCTTCTCAAGCTCTGAAAGATATTGATGAATGGTTTAGTGCAAATAAATTGACAGTAAATATAAACAAAACAAATTTTATACAATTTGTAACTAAAAATAAATTAGCAACCACCCCTAAACTAAGCTGTGTTGGAATTGAATTAAAACAAAGGACATAAAATTTCTTGGTGTCCATATTAATAATCTAAATTGGAACTCTCACATTGAAAATATAATACCTAAACTAAGCAGTGCATGTTACTCTCTCAGATGTTTGTCAAATAAACTTGATGTCACTGCACTAAAGGTAATATATTTTGCATATTTACATTCAATATTAAAATATGGTATTATGTTATGGGGAAATTCTACTCATGCCTATAAAGTATTTGTTATGCAAAAGAAAGCTTTGAGAATTTTGTGCCATATGAAAAGCAGAGACTCTTGTTGTCCTCTGTTTAAAAAATTAAAAGTTCTTACCTTACCTTGTCAATATATTTACACAGTTTTGGTTTTTGTGTCTAAAAATTTTGAAATGTTCCAAACTAACTCAGCTATTCAACACTTTACAAGGACTCAATGTTACTTTCACTACCCAGTAGGACTCTAACTATGTATCAGAAAGGTGCTCTATTCACTGCCATTAAGTTGTATAGTAAGATTCCCTCTTTCTTAAAAAATACATGCAAGAATAATTGTACACTGTTTAAGAAGCAGCTAAAAAATTATTTAATTGGTGAGGCTTTCTACTCCATTGATGAGTTTTTAAACTCCACTGACAGTGACTAATTAACTTACATGTTCTCCTGTGTGTCTAAATCAATATAGTACAGTACATGTATTATTTTATGTATG